>JAVSBS010023553.1:51750-75685 GCA_033124195.1 Coracias cyanogaster | reverse complement strand
CTATCATCACTAATTTGAGAGAAGAGACCAGCACCAGCCTCGCTACAACCTCCTTTTAGGTAGTTGTAGAGGGCAATAAGGTCTTCTCTCAGTCTCCTCTTCTCCAGACTAAACAAGTCGCTCTTCATAAGACATGCTTTCCAGCCCTTTCACCAGATTTGTTGCCCTGATTGTTTAAATCAGGATACACAGATTTTCAAAGTCAATGCATTTTGACATAACTGAGAATAATACTTTTAAATGCTGGTGGTTTTTAAAGTGGCTAGTTTTCCTTCAGTTTTTTTAAGTGATTGAAACTATATTTCACATTCCACATGAACCACTATTCAATAACTTCCAGGTAAAATTAGTTATGTTTTCCTTAAAAGCAGCTGGGGACTCTTCAACTGCCAAGCCGACGGACAGAGCTTGTGATCCAAGCATTAAGCTGGTTGTTTGACATACAGTAACTGATACTCACTTTTCTGGAAATCAGACAGCCTTTGGCTATTCAAAGGTGTGGGCTCACTGGGACAACTGTAGCGCTTATGGTAACAACCTTGTGTGCACGCTGTATATGATGTGATAAGGAAGATACTAGAGAACTTAGCAATTTGGTAATTTGTACATCACCACTGCAGCTATATCCAGTCCTACATCCTCCTGCTTGTAGTGATGCTGCACTGGCTTATATAGACCTTTAACCGTCTAAAAATTTCTTTCTGGCTAACATTATTACAAGTGGAATCTGAGAATAAACAAGCCTAACCACTATTCTTTTACCACTGCATTTTTAGGTTTATTCTAACAGGTGCCAGGGAGAGCTGAGAAAAATGTGCAAGATAGTTCTGCTAGATACAAAACCTATTTTGAAGAGGTTGTAAGAAAAAAAAAACAACCAAACAACCAAAAAAGACCAAGCAATTGTTAAGTAGCTATCAGTTGTGTGCAGAAAAGACAGTGTGCTGAGCTCTGTCTCCTATAGCCATTTCCAAGATAGTACAGCTGGATTTTGGATTCTGAAAATCACCTCACACTGTAAAGCTATGAGAGAATGGGGATTCACAGCATCTCAAAGAACCGCAGACCCTGATGGGATTACACCCTACAAGATAGCTACGCTGTGCTGGACACAGCTTTTTATATAGGCTTCTAACCTGAACATTATGGTTTTTCTGTAAAATTGCTGCTTTCATAATTCTGTTGTTCGGGTGGTTTTTTTTAAAGATGGAAGAGCCTGAGTTATTTAATATTAAAAAGTAGTTTCTCTGCATGCTAAGCTTAATTGACTCAGTACTCATTATAATAACTGGATTATCATTGGCTCAATGATAATTTTTGAAGGGGTAGCTGCATAAATGCTTGATCATCTTTTCAAGCCATTAAACACTCTGGGCATCAGCCTCTTAACAGTAATTCTGACATGTTTATCTCAGCTGGGTTTGTAATTCTTCTTTGTTCAGGGTTTGTGATCTGTATATACAGTAGATTTGAAAAAAACCAAACCAACAAAAC
This sequence comes from Coracias cyanogaster, assembly GCA_033124195.1. NCBI lineage: Eukaryota > Metazoa > Chordata > Aves > Coraciiformes > Coraciidae > Coracias > Coracias cyanogaster. The sequence goes on along the minus strand of JAVSBS010023553.1, from coordinate 74,191 downwards.
ATGGTATCGCCTTCAAAGGAAGCAAGAAAAGAAGAAAGGAAGAAAGACATACTCTTCCATTATAAAATAATCCTCAGTGACTAACAAATAAAATATTCTCCTTAAAAAGCAATTATGCTTTTCTCCATTACATCTGGACACCTAGAGTAAATATTAGCTTCAGATCTGCAGGCACCTTATTACATTTATTTTTAGAGGTTAAGTAAGACTGTGCCTCATGGTTGCCATTTGTATAATTAACCTCAGTTTACTTCCAAACTTGAATTTTAAAGAAAGTATCTTGTGCAGCTCATATAGTGAAAAACACTAACAAACAAGGATATTCTTTTCATTGCGTCTTTAGGTGAACAAACAGAATGCAACCTCAGATGCATAGTCTCCCACTTAATCCTGTGAATAAGTTTTAAAATTCCAAATGGCAATTGCCTATGAACGCTTCTGGACTGCAGAAACCTACTGAATTGCCGCCAGCTCCTTCTGGCTTCATTTTTTAAGATTCCACACACTAATTCCCCCCATAAACAGTCCAGCAATAACTAAAGGTTGATGATTTATGCCTAAAACCACCAACACAAACCCACGCTGCACTTTTTCTCCCCCTGCCCCTTCTTTCTGAAGGCATCAGATGGAGAGACGGGACCTCCCGCCTCCACCAACGGGACGACAAGGAAATGGTGGGAAGTGTTTGTTCTGGAGCCTGGCTCTCTCCCCGAGGACAAAGTTCTGCTTTCCTTCGCGGCATGGCGGTGCCGCCTGCCCCAGGGCTGGGGGAGGCCTGGCCCGGCCTGGCCCGGCGCCGAGGACAGCCAGCTAGACCTGACCCGGCCCGGTGCAGCCCGGCCCTGCCTTGCATGGCACCGTGGAACGCCAGCCCAGCTCAGCTCAGCTCAGCTCAGCTCAGCTCAGCTTAGCCCGGCCCAGCCCAGCGCCGAGGACCGCCAGCCCAGCGCTCCGGCGCTGCGCCGAGCCAGCAGTGGCATAATCTACTAATGGCTTCTTTTCATTTCAGCCCTCCCTGAGAGACTCAGTGGCAGATTGTAGACTCAATTACTCTCATGTCAGGTGATTATCCTAGGTCTTAATGTAATCTTCCATTCACACATACCATATTTCAATTACGGCAGCTATGAAACAAGCTGTGTATTCAAATCACCAATCACCTTATCACTGCTGAACAATGTCAACTGTAAAAAACGCCAGCTGAAGGCAATTACACATGTGTTGAGAACCGATTATGATTACTCTCTGTGGTATTTGTGATGAGCTGGGGAATGTTCTGAAAATTTAATTTAATGACAATATGCTTGCTGTACAATCCATAATACCTCCTGAATCCAGCATGGGGCTATTAAAACTGATAGGAGCATATTATCACCGAACTGAAAAGCTGGGTTGGGATGGTTGCTGGATGTCTCTACAGGGAATGATAGGTAATTTCTCCACATATTTCTAACGGCTGAGGCAGACAGCTTCCAGTTCCAGCTGCACTCTGAAGGTGGTCCCTTCCCCTCCCTCCTCCTTCCCAGAGCTGAGTTAAGGTGTTTTACTGTGGCGGCTGCAGAGGGACGGGGAGGCGAGCGGCGGAGGGGGGAGCCGGGAAAGGGTGCGGGAGCCGGGGAGCGCCGGGCCGGGCCTCGGGGCCTCCAGGGCACAGCGCCATTCTCCCCGGGGGACTTTCATGACCTCGTTAAATCCTCCTTCTGATTTTCTTTCTTTTTTTTTTTTTTTTTTTCTTCGCCTTGTCTTGACACCGTCTCCTCTGCGGGGACTTCGCAGAGCCGAGTCGATTTAACCGGAGGAGAGGGCACGGCTGGTTTCCAAAGGGACGGGGACCACAGGCCGCTGAGGGGGCCCGCCACCTCCCCGCCCGTTGCCAGGCAACAGCCCCGGCCAGCGCGGCCTACACCGACATACGCAGCCAGGCCCCCCTCGCATCGGGGCAGTCAGGGGTGCGCTTATCCCAAAATCCCCCAAATGTGTATAAGCACGTAATGAAGGTGGAATTCTAACTGTCGTGCGGCTCCCTGGCCTGGCTGGCACGGCCCTCGCTTCCAACAGGTAGCCAGCCTGGCAGCAGCGGCCCACTCCCGGGCGCTCCGCTCCTGTGGGCACAGCCGGAGGGAATACATGAGTGGGGGGGAAAGATGGTGCGCAGCCCTCGTGCTGTTGTTGATTGATCCGAATTGGTGCCATTCTAGACGAGGCTGGCGATTCATTTCAGAAAGCTGACAATCTCCGCTGCCTAGGCAAAACACAAAGGTCTCCCGGTCTTTTAAGGCTCCGGCCGGTAACACTGTGCTGGGGACTGCTGCGAGCTCTGTGGCTTCAGCGTATTGTCTAGCCCTCTTTCAAGGGCTGCGTTAAGAAGTCAGGAGCCTTCAACCACAACAAATCATCTCCAGCGCTAAATCAAAAATCCCTTTCAACTGGGTACGTGTGATGCCATTCACCTACCTATAAGAAAAAATAGCTTTTAATGAGCGTATGCCAAAGACATTTGTTTATCTGAACTCTCATTTCATACACAGAACATTTATTCTTGTAAGCAGGTTTATTTTTTAAACAGATCAGCCTGTTGTGGTAATTTGCCCTTCATTGTATACAGGAATTTCATTGTGTGTTTATGAATCTGAACGCCTTTAAGTGGAATTCTGTGGCACATGTGCTTTTTAAGCTTGGAAATCAAATAGTTCTTAGGTAGCCCCAAACATACATGTTACAGGAATGAGGGTTACCTGATTTTAATTTTTTTCTTTAAGTCACTGTTCCACACGGTGTCCAGTATCTTGTCTTAAGTCTCTTTTGCCTAAGTCAGCTATGCAATCACAAGAACAAAAACATCTGACCAGATGTGGCAGGGAGAAGTTAACTGTAGCCCACAGCCTGTAGTACTGCTTTTCTTTTGGGTACACTTACCTATTTGTCTAAATATCACAAGCATGTAAAACACAAGGACAGAAAATAAATAAGGTTGATAGAAATGACATAAATAAGAAAAGCCTGAGTGAGCAACTAGAAACATTTAAACAGTATACTTAAACTATTTGAATCTATTCTGAAAAACAGCTTATGTTGATAAAGAGCTTTTAACAGTATAATTTACTTTTTAAAAAGCCAGTTCCATGAAAGAAACAAGTTATAAATAGGACTGATGGATAAAAGGGTAAATCACAGGAGAAAAATATGCTAACAGAATAGGCAAAGGTTTAGGAAATTTAACTCTCACCAGCATTTGGATACATGAAAGGAAACTATCTACTGAACACTACAGCAATTTTCTGGGTTTACAATATTTACATGATGTTCATGTAACACAATGTGGTGATTAGTATTATCATAGCAACAGTAGTAATAACAACAATATTAACAGCAATGATAGTAATAACAGAAAATGGCAAAACCCAAACAGAAACAAATGGAGCAAATTAATAAGGAGCCTTTAGTCTAAGATGCAAACCAGCTGTTTCTCTAAAGGAATGAAATGGTTCATCTTCATTTTGGATTAGTCTACAGCTAAGGATCACTGACCTGTGAGCAGTTTGAATCTGAATTCCAGCTAGAAGCAGAGAGTTCAGGGACCCTCTGCTCTTTGCTACGGGCATATAGAATTCACAACGTCGTATGCATCTGGCACTTACAAGGAAAGCTTTCTTTTTACGTGTAGAAGAAAGGCAGCATGCAAGCTGATTTATGACATTACTCTTCATATCTCAAACCAAAGAGAATGCGAAGAAATAAAGAAAAAACTCTCAAGTCTCTTCTTACTCATGAAAGTTGATATTGTTACTGGCATGTTTCTTGCATGAAGGGAACAATATTCTATAAATTAAGGGAGCTACAGCATAATAGCATAGCTCTAAACTTTTTTCCAATTACTGGATCACTGTCTGACTTATATTTCATATAAGAGAACACCATCCCAGCGTCTGTATTATGGTGAAATGCAAGATTTTTTTCTTAATCGTTTTTTGTTGTTGTTTTTAAATATTGTTGCACTTTTTCTGTTATTTTTTCTTTTTCTAGGAATGCTATTGAAACTCCATGAGGAAACGTCTCCATCCACCTTACACATACTGTGTGTACATATAACCGTCAGCTGGGCAAAGATGCCATGACAGAGATCATTCAGGTTAACAGTTTTTTTGATTCTGTAGGTAAGCCTGTGTTACTTAGAAAGCTTTATTTAAAAAAAAAAAAAAATCTCTCTATAAACACATTTTTAAAAATACTTTGAGGGTTTATAAGTAAAATGTTATTAGGTAAATATGCAACACAGTGAAGCGCTTTATTGATTTTTCAGTAAAAGGAAGCTACTGTACTTATTTTAAAGATCAATTTTATCACCTGAGCTCAGGCATGCTGGACTTCAAACAAAGAAAGAAAGAAGACAATCCTTCATAACCTTCCCCATGACCCTAAACAGCCAGAAAATCAAAAGGGCAACCCATTTTGTTAGCTGAATTACACTTCTTCATTCCCTCTTTGATCCTTCTTAATGTATAATTTGCTGCCAAAAAAGTAAGCTATCTGATTACAAATTGTGCTACTTTTATTGCCCAAAGCAGTTGTTAATTTTTGCCATAGGTCAGACAGGATAGAGCCTTAAAGAACGAAAAGCTTCTTAATTGCATAGTGTACCACTAGCCGTTGCCACATCTCAGAGGAGTTATTGCACCTTGCAGATAATGCCCTTTTCCCCTGCAAGCCATGAAATAGGTTCTCCCTACATCAATGTATTAATTAGATTTCAAGACTGTTTCAAAAATTATAGCGGAGGCTGCAGTTCAAATATTTCAGAAGTTATTAGAAAGATTGGCTGTTGTGTTTTGGGGTTTTTTTAATGGAAAAAGAGGAGGAAATAACCCTGAAGACTTCTTTGTGTTTTTTTCTTTATTATTATTATTTTGCTTTTTTTGTTGTTGTTGAAGGGTAAGGTGGGCGAAGCAGCCCAACCTGTAAACGCTGTCACATTAAAAGAATATATAAGTTTTGATAGAATTTCAGGTTAGGTTTGTCAATTCTGATGTTGTAAAAAGTGAATGAATTGGCACGACCTGTAGAAATCTCAGGAAACGTTTGAAATTTCTTCAGCTGGTTGTATATCAAGCATACAGTGAAAAAAGGAAATAGAAGGAAAGTAGAAAAGAAGGGCAAAAGGCGAAATGGTTTGTGTCCATTTAAGAAAAAATCAATAATAGCATAAAATTGATTTAGTGCTTGTCATAAAACATAAGTAAGTGCTGGAAAATAGAGAAAATTGAGTCTCAATTTAATCTGCACAAAAGCCACACTGTACTGATGAAGTGATCTGAGGAGAGAGCTACATAAAATCTAAAGACAGATACTTAATTGTCATATTAAAGACTCTCTTTTCTGCCCGCTGGAGTCGAGGGGTAGGACCCATTAATCATGTGGATAAGGGGCATTGAAATCAAATCTCAATTAAAATCTGTTCAATAATGTCTCTAATATGTTTTTCAAGCATTAATTTTTTCCCATCGATTCTACACCCCATAAATCAGATATGTTGCAGTGCATGTAATAGTTTATGGAGGAGAGGATTATGGTTTTATGAAGTTAATGCAGCAGAACCATTTAATTTACGCAGGCTAAAGTTTTATGTCTGTTGATCATTTCTTTTGTTTTCCGTGGGTAAAAATTCGTTGGGGTATAAACCTAAACCATTTTTTTCCCCATTTTTCTGTATATGTGTTTGTGTCTGTGTACAGACATACACAAAGTGTCAGTGCGTACCTGTGCCCTGGCCTAGATGGCCCTCTTTGCAAAGGTGGTTGCTGAAGAAGATACACTTTTACTTTTATTTAAGACTGTGGTTTTAGAGGGCAAAATTAAGAGTCTCTCAGGAAAAAAGACAACCATCTTCTGTACCATTACACTCTGCAATGTCTGGTGAAACACAGACAATAGCATGGATATTGGTAACTCAGCTTTTGGCTTTTCAGTGAATCAAAGATGGTTTCAAGCTGTGATCATGAGAAGTTTTCTATGAGATGTAAAATTAGTTTGTGACCAGTTTAGGATTTTTTACACTCGGAGAACTGTTAACCCTTGCTAAATTCTCATTTCAGCAACTATATCTTTCACTCAGATTTCCTGACGGGTTTGTATCTTTCTTCATGTCCTGCCATGAGGTCTCTGTGGGTGTTGGTGCATACCATTTCAAAGCTGATGATTTCTACTTAAATGTCAGCTGCCTTTCGCTGGTTGGGTGAATATTGGTTCATGACCAAATCTACCCTTAGTGAAACAAAATCAAAATCAGTTTTTATTTCAGTGATGCAGTGTTTAGGCCACGGTTCATAAACACTTTTTGAGACTGCTGGACATGCAAGCAGTCCAAGATGTTTTCATCTTAAAGAAATACGAGGTGCAACTTCGCAATGTTTTTTTAAATACTCCTGGTGAGCAGCTGATTCCAGCTAACTGAAGTTGGCTGAAAAGTGAACAAGAGCTAAGACAGCTAAATTCCTGACATCTGGAGGTTGGTTTTGCTGAATGTATGCCCAGAACTAGTGAAGACTAGGACTATCGGTGAGGACTATTAAGTATCACTACGGAGCATTCTTTGGCCTTACCAGGCCCTTGCTTGTCTTAGCAAGGACAGTGAGAGGGACAGTTACCTCACCAGCACCATCCCAAATTCCTTTCCTCACACTAACAGTTCCTCTGGCTGAACAACTAGGTTCAAAAGTGCAGACCAAACAAACATAAAGCAAATGTTCATAATTTTATAAGACATGGTCATGTTTAGTGCATTTATAACTTCTTCAATTTTACCTTTTGCTTTTTAAGTACGCCTTTAATTGCAAAGACTGGGCTGATGATGACTGTTAATTATGACATTTAATTCCACTCGTCATAAGCCCCACTTCTGAACTGTCACACAAAGTGGCAAAAAATCCTGTGACTTCCAGTGAGTTTTGGCTCAAGACTGTCAGTTCAGAACAGTTTAACTGTTTGATGAAGATTTGGTGCAAGGCCATATGGCCCAAAATCGTCATGGAATTACATTCTGTTAACATTACTGTCTCCTGATGCCTCTTCCTGTCCTATGCCATTCCTGCACCAAGAGCTGTGAGGAGATGCAAAGCCTATCTGCTGCCTTACACCCACTTAGGATCCATATATAATATTTAATAACTAAAGAGTCAATTCATATGAGCCATAGAGCAGGCAGTACTGGGGGCTATGGGCAATGCATCATTTAAAATAGTATTTCATCTTTATAAAAATGTGTGTCTTTGTTGGCAGTGTGGTTACGCGAACAAAGGAAACACACTAATGCTGAAAGACAACGTAAAAAATAACGAGATTATTAAATAATTATTTATTACATTATGAACATGCTACTCCACTCTATCCTGATAATACATTTCTATACAATAAAGGAAAAAAAGTCACTCCTAAATTATGCAGTAGTTTGGCTCACTGTTTTACTGCAGACGACTATACATAAGAAGACTTAATCCTTGCTATGGTTAAATACATTTTTTATTATTTTTACCAAATCATTATATTAAATAAGAAAAGGAGATGGGATACTAGTTTGTGTTATAGCTTAACATTTTGCCAGCATATCTGTGTCAGAAAAGAGTATGAAAACTTGAAGGTTTCTGGGCAAAAGAAATTAATTGGTACACTCTAGTAGGGAAAATTCCTTTATTTGATACTACCTATGTCGCCCCTTCAAGTTTTCATAACAATGCTTCCAGGTTAGTTTTACAGGCAAACATTTTTCGGTGTAGACACAACTATAATTAAAAATACTTGCATTTTAGAGAGGATGTACTTTGGGGTTTCCTGCTTACCATTTTTAGTAATAGAAGATCAAAATGTTGAGTTTCAAATGTATATCTAGTAAAGGATGTATTTTAACGTGGTACAAAATCAGCTGGTGGAACGCGTTGCTACAAAATGACAATGAATTGAAAAGGCTAAAAAGAAGACTATAGATTTATCTCAGTCATAAAGAGCTTCCACGGTTGCATCAGATAGGATAAAACATTTTTAAAGGAGATATAAACCCTCATGCTTCGGGTCACAAACAACATGGAAGATTTAGAAATACACCTATAGCCTATGAGCGGGTTATTCTGCTAAGGTGTTCCATACCTTCTTCCAAAAAGTCTGATGCTGGCTTATGTCTCTTGTGCATCACAGTCCTATGGCATCTCTGTATGGATGCTTGAAACTTTTAGTTACCCTCACGGTTCAGGCAGTTTCCCAAGTGTTTTACCTGACTTATCCTTCTAGTGTTTGATCCACTGGAAGACATCTCTTCCAAGTTGACAACTGGTATTATCAGCTCTCATTTGGTCTGTGCAGCTTACTGGGAAAGCTTCTTCTTGAGACTTTGGCTGGGCTGCTGAGCATGATGAAAATGGTACCACTGGTCTGCAGGCCACAGTACTCGTGGGTGTGGAATGTGTCTTTGCCAGCCATCTCAGTGCTGGTTTTAACGCTAGGCAGAAGTAAGGTAACACAGGTAGAAGTAAGAAGTAAAAAAATATTTCCCCCCCATAATTCCAAGAACAGAAAAAACCCTCACTTGTTAATGGTCAAAGATGGACTAAACAAAGCTCATATTATATCTTAATATAGCTTAGTATTATATTATATCTTAATTAAATTCTAACAGATTCTGTTTCTTCCAGCTAAAAAGCTGTCAGGAATCCTACACAGTTGGGAAGATGAGCAGAGGCTGGATCAGGGTCCAGTATGTTCTCAGTTACTCTCCAAAATTCCATTCAGATCCATAATGTTGTCCTGGTAATTTCCAACAATTCTAGAACTCAATTCTTAATTAACATGTCAAACTTCAGCACTTTTACCAAAGGATTAGAGACTGTCCCCTGCTAATTTTAGAAATTTTGATGTCCCAGAGGCATAGCTATGTGAAACTGTCTCTTGCTAGACAGTAAAAAAAAAAAATCAGAAACAAAGAGCACACTACTTTGGTAAATGCATTGTTTATACATTCTTTCAACTGACAGGCAGGGATCACACCTCAGTATCTAGCTCTTTATACATTAAAAATGCACTCCCTGAAAACATAAACGGATTCTATATCGATATACTAAGGAGCACAATGGATGTAGACCATTTCTGATTGTTCACGGAAATAAACTGCAATCACACAGTTTGGGGAAGTGGACTTGGGATAAGCGATTCCTAATCTAGACTTGAAGGACAATAGGATAGCTTTTTCTGTTATCATATTACAACGTTTTGGAGTCCATGTTACGTGTTATTAAATAGAAGCAATGGTTTCTCTGTCAATGCGCAGAATATAACAAATAGGGATAGTTCCTCTGTTTTGTGTTTCATGATTTCTTCTTATACCTTATGGTTTTTATCTTTCTTGCATCTGATGTGTTCAAGAGGAAACATAAGATTTGCTGAAAGTTTAGCAGCATCTTGTGAGGAATGAGGAATGGAGTTAAGGTGTAAGCGCCACTGGGATCAGGCATGTGGCTGGAAGAAAGTGGCTGAGGCAGGAACGGGGATGGATGAAGATGAGGAGTGAGCTACACCGAGCATACTCTAGTCAAGCTAGAATTTGAGGGTAAAATGAGCAAGTACAGCTTATGTCATACCAATCTTATGTCCCTATCCCAGCAGTGACCTCAGACTTTACAACTGTGGTGCTTTATTTGCTTATTTCCTTCATCCCAGGCAGCACCGCATGTGTGGTAGGAGTGGCTGAACTCAGTCTATGTCCTTCTGGTTGTTAGAGGTGAAAGCAGAATAGGCTTTTAGCAGCCACAAACTTAAATTTTTTTTCTACTCTCTGATCAGCCCAGCTTCTTCCCACTTCCTTAAAGAGGAATTTCTTCAGCACTGTGCTCAGCTGTCTACTCAGCAAGTCTCCGATGACAAATCCCAGGATGTATCCTTTAGTCCAGTTGAAATCTCCAGCCCACTTTAAGTGAAAGATTAGAGAACTGCTGGTCGCAGTAACTGAATCAGAAAGGCAGGATACTGCTACAGGTGCCTTTCAACAACAGGTCACTATCCCTGTTTTACCAAAGTCTGAGAAGGCTCCAAGACTTACCACAGGTTACCTAACAGTAACCTTGGCAATTCCAAGAATAGCATCCCTGTGCCCAAAGCGGACATGTCAATCACTGGCCATCTCACTTCTTTTTCATGGCAGAAAGCAGCTTAACTACCAAGTCGTAGCTCTGCTCTTACTATGACCTAGTTTTTAGCTGCCCTTGTAATTTGTGCTGCCTCTTTTCTGGATTCCCAACCAGGGAAGTGTTTAAATTGAGTAACACACAGAAAAAAGGAAAAAAAAAGGTCTTTCAAAAATGTGTGTTATCTGTTGTCTTATTCTAAAGGCAAAACATTGCTTTTTGGAAACATCATAATAAAACACTGATGAGAAAAGGAGCCCTTTGACAGTGACAGAAAAAAAGGGGGCAGATTTCTTTTTGACTCATGAATTTGCCATTCAAAATAAAGATTATAATCTTTATAATTTGCTTGAATTACAACAGTCCTAGAATTAGTAAGTGGAATTCATACATTCTAATCTTGAAAGGACTTTCAGCTTTCTAGTCTAGTTGTCACACTTTGAACCTGAGATTTTCCATTTCTTTCAATGATCTGTACAGTTGGAATACTTAAATGTGTCAGCATTAAGCACCCTTTCTATCAGTGTGAGAGATATTCCCCACACACCCATACATGCAATACTGCTTGATGCCAACTGTCAAAATGGAACAGCCTTTTTAAATACAGACACCCTAGCTCATCCTGTGAACCCAGGCAGAAAGATTCACTAGTTTGGATTTCTGAAACCAGCACCGCTACGTGCTGTGACAGGGAAAAAAAAAAAAAAGAGTAAAGTGAGTATTGCTTCCTTTACTGCTTCCCTTCAACAAAACCTCACTGGCACTCACTGCAATAGAACCGATCACAATAGAATCATTTTATATGTATGTGACTCTCATATATAGTTCCCCAAGCCACTGTTCTAAATTAACAGCAGTTAAGCACCCATTGATAGACTTAAAATAAATCGTTACCCAGTGGACTCCCCTGCAGTCACCACACATTACTCAGAAGATGCAGAGAGTTCCATAGGAGGTGCGGCAGAGTTTATACATTTAGTTGTGTTTAGGTTATGAAGAAATTCCCATTTTGTATGTAATGATCTCTTTTACACGGCTTCTCAATACTGGCAGATTGCAGTATCAAACACAGGCCTCCCTTTAACCTGACTCTTAAAACTTTTGATGAATATATTGTTCAAGATTTTTTCACAGTAAGTCACAGAAGCCTTAATTAAATGCAAACTGATTCCTTCAAATCTTTCCTGTGACAATGCAGGCATGAATGGAACACATTTGAGAGCTCACACAGCTCTAGTTTTCATGCAAAAGACTCAAGTCCCATGAGTGAGCCAATTACAAATTATAGTGTAGGTGAACTCGTTCTTTTCCATTCACTGAAGCTGATTCTGTCATTAGTGCTGATATCTTAGAAAGAAGGAAAAGGCTTTTCATATCTCATTAACATTACAGAGGAGAAATGAAATGAATTCTATGATAGATGAGAGCTACGTCTATGGAACTACTTCAGTTGCCTACATTTTAATAAGTCTTTACAGAAAGCCAGAGCTATATCCACCACCAAAAGGCTCACTAATCCTCTGTGGTGGCTTGCACTGACCTCATTGGCATGGACTTGTTATTGGCTGAAGTTCCACCACTGTTAGGTTTAATTCAGCTAGAGTGAAATTTTAGCTGAGTGTTAACTGTGCCAAAATCCATCGTTAGAGCTCTCAACCTTTCACCACCCAAATGCTGAACAGTGGCACCAGAACAGCAGAATGTGGCTTGTGTTATGGATCTATGAAGGCGGAGGCTTAGATCTATATAAAAGGGACAAAAGTGCCACAATTTACAAGAAACATACTGTGAAGGAAACGTTAGGCTCTCATATCTATTTACAGTTGCATATGCAGTAGAAGAGTCGCCTCATCTTGGGTAGGTGATATTCAGAGACAGAAAAATAATGTTTTTTCTTAAAACATACATATAGTCAAACTTGGAACCTGGTCATACCTGTTTTTGATGCATTTTATATAGAAAGCTACATAGTGGTATCTAAACCCAACTGCCACAGACCCATTTATCTACTGCTTTTGGCCTGGACCGACACAGGCACATGTGTAAATAAACTTGCGTGTATGCCTCATGTGCCAGAGACAGTGAAGCAAATACCGTTGAATATTGATGATGTAGTGAGAGTTACTCTTTGCCACATCCATTTCCTGTTGGTTTGTGGTTTTTCTTAAATTCACTCTGGCTATTAATGCAGAGTATTGCGTAACAGGATCAACCCCTTGGCAGTTCTAGACTATATTCAAATCCAAAGTGTGATGAGTTCTAGTAATCTGCAGTGGTGGTTTAGGGGAACTGCAGATATCTTTTTCTACACCAGACATGTCCCCTACATCGGCATGTTGTGACACAGGAGGCAAAAGACCAGAAAAACTATTTATTTTCAGGGACAGAAATAGAAAACTACATAGTTTGAAATTACAGATGTGCAACATCAGCATTTTCACTGCAGCATCCTTTGTCTCTTAAAAAAGCTCTAAGAAGAAATTTTATCACTTTGCCTCATTAAAAACCCATTCATCATAGAGTTCCTCAGTAAAAAATAGATTTTTTGTGCATGATTCCATTAAGAGTTCATATCATAAATACATCTTGTTTATAACACTTGTTAGGATGTACTTACTGAAGACGGTGTTGCTTAATGATAGCTGAGTTCAGGAAGTCCAAAACAAACCCTTCATGATTTATTAATTACATTTATGTGATTTAATTATCTTTTTCTTCTTCTTTTTTTCTGAACTATTTTATTTTCTTTCTGAAAACATTAAAAACCATAAACCCCCAAAATCCCAGAATGCCATCATGAAGTGGGACTATTTCAGTACGCAGTGGAGTTGTTAATTTTGTTTTGTATTGATAGTCTTTGTGAAGATACAGACTCTGTTGTGACTTCTGACTTGTACTACCAGAAAATTTCTCACACTCAAAGAGTCACACAAACCCTTGATTTGGCAGAACTCAGAGAGGAACACTCTCTAGAGCAGTATAAGGGCAGGAAGAAAATGTGTGACTTGGAAGAGAGAGGGCCAGAGCATCTTAAAAAGAAAATGAAAACCCCTACTGTTAGTAGTGAAAATGAGCATTTATAATTCAGTGGGAAGAAAAAAGAGACAAGTTTGCAAAGAGACACCCGCAGAATTCCTCCTCCTTTGTGCCACAAGTAGTATTTTATCCAACAAACTGATTGCCCAAGAATTAACAGATTCAGAAAGATATTATAATTTCTGTTAAGTAAAACATAAAATTCACCCTATTTGCTGGGGGAAAAAAAGTAAGGTAAAAGTGAGGATCATCTCACGGTGGTTTACAGTGATTCCAGAATTGCCATACTTAGACAATTTTGCTCTCTGATTCTGTGATCTTTAGTTTTTTGGGGCTGATTCAGAAAGATGCTGAGGCAGCTAAGTTTTTCTTCTATCTGCTCCCAGAGTGAATGTTAGGCACCTAAATACCTTTGTGGGTCTAGCCTGTAGCCCATAGCTCTAAATAAGAGGGATCACTCTAGCAGAAGAAACTGCAAACGGATGCTATAAGTAAAACTGCTCTGAGGACACCAACAAGCTTTAATGGTCCTGACCATCCTCAGCTGGGACCTCCACTCACACTCTTCACCAGTGGGCCCAGGAGCTCCAGTGAAGCTCAGCACCCCTCCACCACTGGTTCTTGGTAGCTCAGTCCTTGGCCATGACCTCTGGCTGGACCTTGGACCCATGTTATAGGCAGCCCCGTTTCTGCTTGTGTTTCTTGCTGTTGTGCCTTGCAGACTGGGTGTCATAGACAGGCCCAGACGTGCTTTGTTACTTCACCCAGTCTGTTGAGAGAAGCTCACACAGCCACCAGCCCTGCTGTGCTTGGGGACTGCTCTTCCTGGCTGTGCTGTGGCCACATGCCACCCTGGCTTATCTTTCTCTGTGAAGCAGCCTCATGTTTGGTGGCTTTGAGAAGTGGGGCCTTGAGTACGTGAGATAATGCACTAGTGATCCCATAAAGTGTATTTCTGAATTTCTGCACATGCTGCCAACTCTCTGTCAACGAGGATATTGTAGGAATGGGGATGAGAACTGAGATACCCTGACTGATCGAAAACTATATGATAAGTACAAGTGGGGGTGCAGGAACTGCGTCAATCAAGTAAGCTCAGGTATACTGGTGCTTATTAGCTCCATCTTAATAATTGTCTTTGCAAAGCCACGGGAGCATCTTTGTACTCATGGTATAAATAGCATTCAGTGTGGCTTGTATTTTGATAGCTGATAGTTTACCAAGCATATATGCATATATATTTACATCCGTATCAATTATAAACACATGCAGGTTTTGAATGTACATATTTGCATAGACATTTTTCCAATATCATGCAGAACATGAACAATGCATATTTCACAAGTTTTGGGAAGATGAAGGTACTTTATAAATTCGCCCTATTGTATAATTACACCACAGTAATATTTGTCTTGGTTTGCCGTTGTTCCTCTGTATCTCTTCAAAGTCATGCTTTAGGTTATAGCATCCAATAACTTTGTGATGTGTCTCAGGTATTTTCTGTAACTGTTGAGCACTTGGGAAAAGGTGTCCTGATGTCCAAAGCTGAAGATGCTGGAATACCATTATAAATATATACCCATATAACCATAGCAAACTGTCAAGTCAGCAGTTCTCTCGACTCTTTAGTTTCATATATTCCCATTGAGCAGCTCATGTTTGAGAAAAGGTTCCAACTTGTGTGGGTGTCAGCTGAATCCAGCAGAATCAGAGCTGAGAAATTCTATATAAATCCTCACTGAGCTGTTTGTTCCAAGTAGAAGACATGGAGTGTTGGGGGTTTTTTTGTTTGTTTTATGCTACGGGAATGCTTTATCAAGATAAACATATCTTACAAATCTGGAAAAAAAAATTAACATTCTCAACAAAGCAGACTGTAAAACAGTTGTTTTCCAGAACTTCATCCTTTTATAATGGCTCTTTTTTGCAGAACTCAGCTCTGCTAAGCTCCCTGCTACAATATCTCAGCTTGTTCTATTTGACGGCTGTTCCCCTGTCATCACTCATTTTCAGTGGGCAAGGGGGAGCAATTGCTGGGCATCAAATCATCATCAAGTAAACCAGCCTTGACACTAGTTAAAAAGGGAGATGGATGGTCAGTTGGCTTCTACAGAAAATATTCTCCTAAGTATCCTAGCAAGGTCCCTTGATACCAGGCTAGCGCGTTTCTTTCTTTCTTTTCTCCTTTTTTTTTTTTTCCTTTTTTTTTCAGTTTTATGGGAGCAGAGCAATCATCCATATTTCTTCTGGGTCATCATTTGATGGCAGGTTTTCTCAGGGGAGGTGCACAGAGGTTAGGGGAGTAGGCTCTGCACTCGACAATTAAACAGCAGAAATACAAGCTGTGAAGGAAAAGCTTCCTTGCACTTGCTTCCCTTGCCTGCAACGGGCAATGAAAACCTCCCCACACCTGGGTAACTTCAGAAATGCCAAATACATTACAGGCTACCAGCCATCGCTTGTCTGTCTGTTACCTCCCCTTCCCACAACAGGCTTTAAACACACCTTTCAATCAGAATAAATAGTTCACCAGTAGCCTGAAAATTAAAATAAAATACAGAGACCATTTCCGGGTAAATGACATTAAAGTTCTGGGCCTCTGTGGTTCTGTACATGGTTTAGGAGCACTGTGCTTTGCTCTTCAAGGTAAGCTGAGACTGAAAAAATCACCAAGTTATGAACTTGCTACAGCTTCTCAGTGATTTTGACACTTATGTGGAAAGTAACTGTCCCCTTCACTCGTTCTAGACCCTTCTGGATGCTGCAGATTTTGTTGGAGGCAAAGGTGGCTGTACCTGGAAGTGACTTGTAAATTAAGGCCTAAATTATCAGTAAATAACCCCAAACAACCATATCACTGAGCTTGGAGGAGTAAAACCTTTTTTTTTCCTGAAGTCTCCACATACTAAAAAAAATGCTTTCAGGGAAGAAGCTTCCAAAACTTCTTACGTCTTAGAAATATGTTCAAGATGCTTCAGAAATATCTAAATGCCCTTTCACTGCTCAAATGACCAGTTATACTGAAGATGGCTTATACAATTAAACCATTAAGGAGATGGTATCAATCCCTTAGAGTGCTGCATAAAATCATAGGGAAAATAATGCCACAATCTGTTCATTTGTAGAATGAATAAATACAGTGTAAATAGGAACAACTTTTGTTACAGTTTTGAAATGATGCAACCGTTAGAGAAATAGCAAGAGGTACAACTTAGTTATTGGGTAGTATTGCACATTGGACCACGCTAGGACCACCTTTGGAGTCTTGCTGTACTTGTGCAGATATAGGCGACATCATGTCTCTAACACCAAGGGGACAACGCAAATGTCTTCCTGAAGTCTAAATCTTTGGTTAAAACTATAATATACAATTGAACATGAAGTAAAGGACTATAACTTTGAAGGCGCTTTTGCTCCTCTCCTTACCATTGTCTCTGAAAGTTGACCAAAAAAAAAAAATAAAGAAAAAAAAAGAAAGAAAGAAAGAACCCCAAACGTTGTCAGAATTTGGAATTGGGAAAAATAGAACAAAAGCGTGGTACATGTACATTATACAGTGAATGTCTCTGAGCGGGATTTTTGGTACTATCACAATGTTATTACTGCAATACAGGAAAAGCAATTTTGATAATAATTTTGCAAGAGTGGTACAGAAGTTCCCAAAAGCATAACCCTTCTCAGATTTATCTGCCTACTGAGCTCTCATTAAAGTCAATGGGAATTTGGAGACTCTCTAATGGAGGAAAAGCCGGTACAAAGCATAAATGTTCAGACAGTGCCTTGAGGTCCTTACTCCAGCAAAATTCTTTTGTAAGTCAGTGAAAATTTTCTCGGAGGGGAGAGGGGGGGGCATGTAAGGGCAACAGGGGTATATGGGGAATCAGAAATGAGCATCATTTAGTTTGTAGAGACTGAAATATTTAACATGCTAAATCAGCAATAATTGATAGTATGTTCTTACTGTAACCATTAAAAAAACAACCCACATGTAGGGGTCAACGCTGCAAAATCCTGACATCTCTGGAGGTTTTTCTAAGCTCAAGCAAGCTCTTAGCGCTCAGCAAAGGGTAAGAGAGCTCAGCACTCCTGTGCCTCCCGAACACAGCACAGACCCCGCTGAGGCAGGATGGGGAGCTGAGACCAAGCCAACGACGGCTTGATTGAGGAAGAAGAATGACGTAGTTGAGGGCCTTCTGATTTCAATTCCCGTGATGCTCTTTATTACCCTTAGGGATTACAAGGTACTATTTTAAATTCCTTTTAGCACTATTTATTTAAAACATATTTTATGGCGTATGACCTATGTTTAAACGAGTTGTATAATGTAGTGTCCCAGGGGAGTCCTGGGGTTATAGATTCATGGAATATAAAAATACAGAAGAGTATTAATAATTAAGCCACATTTAGGCTTGCAAATATTCCTTTGCATGTAAAAAGCAATTATTTTAATTCCTATTAAGGAATTAATGTGTCATCTGTAAGTAACATATAAAGAATTTATAATTAATCCATTATATTATTGACTAGAACTGTATCTCTGTTCATTGTTGAATGGGATGGGATTTTCCAAAGATGCCGACTTACACTGTATGTCTTCACTGGAAAAGTGAATACCTACATAGTAAAAATAAAGATATTTATTAGTCTGTAAAAAATAAATGTTTTTCTATTGATACAAGAGTAAGAGTTTACAGGTAGAAATAGACTGAATTTCTTATTTTCTTGATTCATGTCCATGATAATTGTGAAGTTATCTATACTACACTTTCAGGGGTCTTGCTCTTTTAATTCACTATAGGGGATGTAATACAAACAATGATTATTCGTGATGGATTTTTTTTTTTTTTTGGGTGCACAAGGCAAGTAAAATACAAACCCAAATTCAGATAGTCTGAGATTTTGTGAACTCTGTATGCTGATTCCAGGAACTTATATGATCTCAATCAAAAAGAGAGGTACTATCACAGGGCAAAATCGGTCCAGGTTAAAATTAAAAATAGTATTTATATTTACCGTTGTTAATGTTTTAATATTTATGATTAAACTGTGTTATTACTGAAAAAAAGCTTTTTGTGAATTTTGACAAGGCTGCAAGTCTTCAGAGGTACGAGCCATCAGGTAGCATTGCAAAGCAGAGTGATGGCCAACTATGTTAGTTCATCTTTTCTAGATATCCACAGAATACATGGTGGGGCAGTTTAAAGTCTTCTGTATCAAGGCCTACTTTCTTGAACTATTTGATGGTATTTCAAACTCAACAATTTATCTGAGCTTTAAAAGTTTGTGTAATTGCTCCTTTTTGGGTGTGTTTCCACATCACAAATTTTCAGGCAGCCTGGCTGGTTTGAAGAGTGCCTGGTCTTTACTGCAGATTCCTGTCCACCACCGCACTTCCACTTCTCAAAGACACACTCTCAGCGGTGCCACTTTGCGCAGCCATCCTCTAAACCTGCCTGTTGAAATTGCCTGAGTTTTTAAAAGCCTTCCAAAAAAGTTTTTATCACAAAATCGTTGTGTAGGTCTGAATTAGAGTATGGCCGAGCAATTGGTAGAGCTCAGGGGTGAATAGCCATGAGCGGAGAGCAAAACCGAGCAACAGGAGGGCAAGTGACAGAGGGAATTAACTCTTCAGCTGAAGGAGTACTGAAGTCAAATCATATTCTTGATGGAAGCTGACTCAACCAAAATACATCAAAATATCCTTCATCTGTGGGTCTGGAGTGGTCACAAGCCCTTCATTTTACTTCTTACCAGAACAACTGTGTGTACCCATGGTAGCAAAGCTTGCGTAGTTCTTTATGGGAATAGTCATATTTTTGTTCTGTTAATACAGGCCTAACACCAGCAGACCCTATGTACTATCTAATTTATGCTATAAGAAGTTATATATACTTTACAGCAGTGTGATACTGGAATTTCTGTGGCCTCTGGACATTTCAGTCAGACTTAGGGTTCAATAATATTTAATAAATGTGAGAATAGCAATAAAGTTCAAGAGATTTTTATAAAATATTTCTTTCTGGTTTTATTACCATAAAAGATAAATGCAAATTTGATTGTTGTTAAAAATTGTTCAACCTAATCAATGCTACTTAATTTAAATATTTTGAAATATTGATGCAAGAGAAATAACATTTATTTGTCAGCTATTTATCCCAGTTCTGGAGACTGGAAAACATGCAAATAAACTATCTGCTTTACTGAATTAATGGGAATAATGATGTAATGCTTCCAAAAATGTTATTTCCATTTAGTTTTCAGTAAGAAGCCTGGCACATCCTCCTTTCTCTACCACCAGTGTTTTTCATTTCACTTGTATAAAAACAGATTAAAAACAGAAGCTTAAAAAGGGCAAGAGGAAGGTATTTTCATAGAGCAGTATTATATTATTGACAAGAGGATAAATGAATACCGCAGGTGGAACACGGAGATTCTCTATAGTTTTATAGAAAAACGTCTGAAATGGGAAACAAGGGACATGAGGCACTAAATGATGAAAAACTGACATCTTCCTTAAACACTGAGTTGTATGTACTTCTGGGATTTACATTCTCTGGTTTGGCCTTTATCTCTCCTTCTGACAAGTAGCTTTAACAAGATTTTGTCTTATTTTCATCTAAAAATCTGTCTTAGTATTCTCTTTGGGCCTGATTCTCTTCTTAGCTGCCTCAGTGTAAATCAGAGGTCAGGAAAACCAGGCGAGTTAAAATGGCTTGAAGATCACAGCAAGATCTTTTCTGTGAAGTTTAATATTTAGGTGCATATATTCAAACTGGGCATTTACAGGCATGTATAGCAATTTCTACCCACTGACTTAAATGATCTCTTTTTTTTTTTACCCATTAAAACTCTTCAGACATCTAAGTGACTCTAGCTTTACACTGAAGTCTAGTATCAAGAACCGTGTACTTTTGATGTGTCTTGTTTGCTGTACTTTTGTATTGCTACCAAGTGAAGACAGATTTCCTCAGGGAGTACTTAGCTTCCAAGCGTTTTTTTATCATGGGACACCTATCACTTAATTTTTACTATAACTTGTCAAATCCTTGTCTATAGGCACTGAAGACGGTGAGGTTATATTTGTATTATGGGACAGAGGAACACGTCATCCCTGGGTCTGTGTTCTGTCCATATTCTAACCCTGTATTTTGATAAACCTCAACTCTGATTTTGGTTTCCATGAGAAAGAAGATGTGGAACATGTAATCCAATGATATTTTACAGTACAATGAGATTAAATGCAAGATTTTTCTTTTCCCTGCTCTAATGTTCAAGTGGATTAGAGAGAAGTGAGGCTAACTCTATTCCGCAGACACAGTGGGATTGTAGTTTTAAGCTTCAAGAAGAGCGAGATGACAGAATTGATACTTCCCACTAATGGTAAATTGCTGTGGATTGTGAGTTGGGAAGATTCATTTCCACATATAAGGGACTGGTCACCAAGGCCAGCTGGGCATGAAAGGGAATAGTCATGCACCAGAATGCTTAAGCAGATTACTAAATCAGAGTTGCTTAGATATGCAGAGAAGAATTGCTGTAATGGCTATGCTGCTCCTTGTACCTGCACTTAACGCTTAAAAATACTTAATCTGAATCTAAGTTGCAGTCATATTTGTCCTGCAACAAAAGACAGACCCTGGGAGGCATAGCTGCTTTCCAGAACTCATCATGGGATTTCATGGTTTTGTGTCTTCAATCAGAGTTTGAAGATTCTGGCTTGCCCTAAAGGATTATAACATTTGCTGAATTGTCATTTTCCTTCAACAGGAGATGAAGATTGTTTATATTAGCATGCAATTTTAAGCCAATGCAGCTGAGTTCGCTGATAGGTTTGACTGACAGTTGGCAACTTGCGTTTAGTATTCAATTTTGAAACATCTTACGTTGTTCATTTAATAAAAGCATTTGAATTTCAGATTGTGTGAAATATCTAATTCAGGCTACAAGGTAATACATCTTGCCTAACATGTTTTCTATACAAATGCCTTATTTGGCTATTAATTTTAAAAACATTTCATCAGGTTCCTACTGGGATTCTGCTTCTATGCCTCTCCCTTTTTTAAAAAGAAGAGAAAAATGGAAGACTGGAATAAAATTCTTACAGAAGCTTTAACTCTGTCTGCAATTTTACACATCCTAGACAGCAAGAGTTTACATCCCAGTTTAGCAGCTTAAACCACCTTGTCTCAGCCCAGGGAAATGCGTTGTCTAACAAAAGCAATGGTTTTAGACAAAACAGGCAATATTTGTCACTGGGAGGGAAACCTGAAATTTATATCAATCAACAGTCAGTTTGAAAAACATAGACAACCCTGGCATGTTCTGCTGTGGTAGTTTTGCTTGCATCCATCTGTGACAGCTCTGAATGACTGCTGCCTTCATTACTGAAGTAGAATGTCCAGAGGTTTCTTGTCCAAGTACAGAAGAGTTCAACGATGGGGAAGGTTGACCTGCTGTCAAAACTCTGCAAGGTTCCTGAGTTTGAAGTCGTTCTTGTTCTATTATTGCATGGGGAAACCTCATCACATCAAAGCTGCTGGATTATCAGGGTGAAACTCTTCACTGCTTACTCACTAGGTTAGCTCTTAACTCCCCCTGCTAAAAGCAGAACTTGTTGCTTTTCATTCATATTTGTCAGGTTGACTGTTTCTCTGGGTGAAAGCTCTGCTATTTGTTCTCACTAGCTGCTCTTGTCATTAGTTGCTTCTATTAGCTTTTCATATCAGCCATTCTCAATAGCAGTTCTCTGTGTTAGCCGTTCCCATTAACTTGTTCACCACTAATCACTTCCATTAGTGGTGCCTTCTGACCCACTCTATCAGCCAGGCTGCTGCCCTGCTCCGCAGAAGTCTGAGCTGCTTAACAATGCTTTTAGAGAAGTTACAAAGCTATACAGGGTCTTTGCAGCAAAAAAAAAAAAGAGAACAAGCTTCTGCGCTCCTCCTCTGTCTTTATCACCTCTTTAAAGGAATTTTCGGCATCCTCTTTGATCACAATTTATATGCAAATAGAGTGGTTAGAGTAAACCTTGGTGTCTAGGTGTGTCCAGCTTAGCTGTATTGTCAACATTTCTCCCATCATGACTATAAACTTTTTATTTTGTCCAAATTTAAAACTTACCTGTTCTTATTAGAAATGCTCCAAATACTATACTACACATATTGACACATACCGGTTGAAACTGTTATGTTACAGAAGGAGATTAAATTTGGTGGGTTGGGTGATCTATTCTAGTCAACGCCACT
>JAVSBS010023553.1:9105-46650 GCA_033124195.1 Coracias cyanogaster | reverse complement strand
GTTTAACTCTTTTTTTAAAAAAAAAAAAAAAAAAAAAAGTGTCTCATACAATTAGAGATACAATAAAATAGGACTTGAAGACTTATAAGGAAGAGGTGTGGGGGTGTGACAGAGGTTGGGGGATGACCAGATTGCAGCTAAATGTCAAAAAAGACAAAATGTTTCCTTGAAAAAACAAGGGTCTATTAGGACATGGGAACTAATGTAAGTGTCAATCCATTAAGATTTAGCATTCAAGGTCCTATTTTTTTTCTTTTAGCCATGAGAAAATGAATTGCAAATACATTAACAATTGATCCATAAGCCATTACTGAGTGCCTTGAAAAGGCATGTGAACAGGATTAGTATCTCTTGAAATCCACGGCCGCTCCTGGAGCTCAGTGTTGAGCAAGAGAGATGCTTTGCTCTTGAAAATCTAACAACCAGTTTTGCAATGTCACCAATTTTTTTCAATCATCCAAATACCACCAATTCAATTAAGCTCATAAACTTCTTACCCATAGTTCTCCAGGATAAGCAGCTCCATTTAAAAGTGAATGCGGCCGAGCTTCTGCTGTCCATGTGAAATATTGTTCAATCAACAGCCAAAGTTTTACTTGTCAGTTTTGATATATCCGATAATAGCTGTAGGTTGTTTTGCAATGTCCAATGTTCTGTGAAGATGGGCTTTTCATATTCTTTATTGTTTTTTTCTGACAAAATGTTGCCTGGACTTTTGCAGTTTTGTGAAATGAAACAACAGTAAAAACAATATATAATTTAACCCTCATAGACCTAGCTGGACTGCAGATAAGCATCTTTCCTAGGCTTATGGCTAGTTTTGGCCAGGATATAATGAGTTCCTGTTCATTGATCCCCTATAAGCATCCTCAATGATTGAACATAACCCCATGCACAGCAGGCAGTCATTCATTTGTGTGCCTTTTCAACTCCATTTTAATCAGCATTTGACACTGTTGAAAATCAAATCCATAATTAAGCTTCACAGACAGTCAGAGTTTTGGCAAATTATGCCAAAAGAGCAAAATTTGGAGATACTTTTGTAGTCAAGCATCTATATAAATTCTGTGTTATATACTCTTGGTGCCCAATGATTTATTTGTACTTAATGGCTCTTTGTTTCTTTTTTTTCTCATTTTCTCTGCTGAGGCTATTACCCTGCATTATTAACACACTCACGTGTGACTCTTTATTTATTTTTTACTAGTGGGAATACACTTTTTTTTAGAAACAGCTGTTTATTGTATATATAGGTTTAAAGTAAAGGTACACAAACACACTCACAAATCAACTTAATAAGCACCCTGATAAATAGCACGGCTGCTTAATTGGGACAATTGCTAGGGAACAGATTCAATGACCCCAATCAGTGAATTAATGGCACACCTAGTTGTGAAAAGTCCATTTAAATGATATGCTTGGTGTTGTCTGCTGCCTAGTCACAGTAGTTAACAGGTGTGAATTGGTGTTCATAGCATAAATTTCCTGCTGCTTGACCCTTTGTTCACTTCAGGTTGCTTCTCTACTCTTTCATAGTTGCTAAGTGAATGAAAATTACTGCTTTTGTCTTAAATTTATCAGACTATATTAAGGCCTTTATAACAGCCAATTTTAAAAGTAAGATTATTCAGAGAGAACGATCTCTGTGGGAACCTTTCTAATTATTTACTGGGCAGGCAAAATGAAACCCATTTTCTGTGCCATATTCGGCCAAATGCTTTTAAAGTAAGTAAGTCGCAGAGTAACTAATAAACTGCATTTTAGACAGAACCTTGACTTATTAATCTGTTTTCTTGGGGAATGTACTGTTTCTGTGAACTTTGCTGATTCCCTGATTAAGGGCCCTGTAGGGACAGCTAAATAATGTAACATCTAAACTATCTGGTGCCTCTCCCCAGAAGTGGACATCTCTGACTCCTGAATTCCACAAAGAGCTGTGGGGCTGCAAGTCCCGTAGGCCCGTGTGCTGATTTGTCTGCTCAATGTTTGGTTTTCGGAGTGTGGTAAAGATCAGTGTGTGAAGTTGATACAGCTGGATTTAAAAACAACACAGGCGAAACTGTTTTCCCCCCATGTCTGCTGATATCTGGAGGTTGTTAGATAAGTATTGGATTCTTTTGTTTTATATTTCCTTTCTCATCCTTAGGAAGTTTATCTTTTATGGAAACAATGCAAAGGAATAGAAACATAATAAATTGACTGAAGTAAATAAACGTGTCCTTTTCTCTTCTATTCCTGAGAGAACCTGTCACCTGAAACTTCACTGTGTCTCTAATGGGAGTTTGTCAGCTAAATAAAACTGTTCAGCTGCTTTCTCTGAGTTGCTATCAAGCAGATCTGACCAGATATGAAAAAGCTTTCCTGTCATAAAGTTTTATGACTATAATTGAAAGATTTATAGATGCGGTCATATTAAAAACCTTCTTTTGTCAAAGCAGAAGATGAAAAAAGAGCAAAATAATCTATGAAGTTCATAACTGGTCACTGAAGTGCTCGAATACAGGTGCTATTGAAAACCTTGTTATGTAGTGTCTTATGTTTCAATGTACCACAAAACTACAAGTGCACTTATACATCACAAGTGTTTGATGTGCAAGGAAAGAGAAGGAATACATGATGTATATAGCTGCCAGATGATGTTCAGCAGGCAGTTCAACACTTCACTGGCTCAGCTGATAGCCCTGGTAGAGTATGTCAAAGCTAAAGATCCATCTCCAATGCCAGCCATCCAGAGTATGTTACAACTTCAAGGCAAACTCAGGATACTAAAACTGTCAGTGCAGTGGTGAGGGAGATGGAATAAGTGGGTGGAACTGCATAAAAAAGGGCTCTCACTCAGTCCCTATTGCTTTCTTACTTCTACTCTTTTCTTCTGAGGCTACTGAATCAACTTGCATTGCCAATAAGTAACCAAACTGAGAGAGAGCAATAGCTTTTCTGCCTTCTTTTCAAACAGACAGATGGCGCTTTTAGAAAATAACATAGAAAGTTCTAAAAATGTAATTTTGCCCAGGAATCTTTTAAAATCAAAGGCCTCCTGGACAACAGTTAACTGCACTGCTCATAAAATGGCAGTGTGTGGCAGCACAGGCTCTGGGGCAGTAAAAGAAGCCATGTACCACAGGAGATGTTAAAAGGAGATTCACTAGAGGAGGTTAATGCTGGCAGAGCTAGTTTCAAAGTCCAGCTTCACTCTTGATGGTAACATATCTAAACACAACTGTATCAACGGCTCCACCCAGGAAGGGTAAGCATCCTATTTAGACGGTTGTGCAAGTGTAGGCACAGCTAGAGGTATCCCTTAAGAAGAAGAAAGCTAGGGAAAGAGGAAATAGATTACAGGATGCTCTCTTTTACCACTTTTAAAAAATTATTATTATTCTTTTTTTGTACATATTTCTCTGCGTCAACTCTTTGACTGTACATTACCTGAAACAGGTGATACAAACCTGTATCACCCTACTGTCCTGATTTTTGGTGAGGTTTAGCTCATCATGGTTCTTAATTTCTTTTCATATATCTGCTTTTCTCCCTTTGTTGCAGAGCTTCATTTCCAAGCAAGAACACCTTCAAATGGCTAAAGACAAGCTTTAATTGAAAACTTGAACACATGCTGAATGTGTCACAGTGCTTGGACAGTCACTGTACACAAACATTTATATTCAATGAAAGGAAAGTCCCGCTAACCAAACCAAGCTTGATTGGAATCTGAGACTGCCAAGCGGTATTTGTCAGGCATAACTATAGTACAGAGGCAGTAATACAGTGTTTTCAGCCAGATGGATCTAGGGAGGTCAACAAGAGACCCGAGGTCTGCCTGGCTGGAGGTATTGCAAGTGCTGTAGAAAAAATTTCGAAAAACGTTCTACTCTGGACAATGGAAAGTATCTAGTAATTGTTCTTCTCAGAGATATTCAGTCAGTAATAGGTAAAATAGTTCAAAATTAATTTTTTTATTTCAAACTCTTTATCAGTTCAATGTAGATTAATAGCTACAAAAATCACATAACACCATGACAGCAGTCAGGATGTACACAACAGTGGAAAGCATTAATTAAAACTAAATACACATGCTGTATGAGGGCATCAAATTATTTATAGATGTTTAACTCTCACTTACACAAGTGTCTTTTTTTGTTGTTTGCTTAGATCACATAACCATTATACCAAATATAAGCCATTCTCTAAACTTTTACAGAAAAATCTTAAATTTATATTTAGTGTGAAATAATGTGACTGACATGTGAAGATACCTTGCACAGTGTGGCAGATATCTTGTTAAATTATCCGTGGTATTGGGAACTTCCAGGTCGTTGACTATCCCAATTTAATTTGGCTAGTACAGGACATTTCTAATAATTAATACTGTAATAACATTTAATGATCTGCACTCATGCAATCTGAAAAACCAGCTAATGGTGCAGTTTTTAGCGACTGCACAAACAGCAAGTTTTAAATTCATCAAATGCTGCTATTTCAGCATCACACAGTCATGCAGGAAACCCTGCCTGTGGGGCTATCACTGATCCAGACACTAGAGACTTGGGCATGATATAGCAAGAAGTGATGGACTTGGTCTCAAGGGGTATGCTCCTTTGGAATGATAAGTGGGAGCACTACGTTCATGGGGAACCACTAACAGTCCCTGTTTTCCTCTTGTTCCAGGTCTGTTGACAGAAGGGATGAGAAGAAAGTGGAAAATGGGAGATCAGAATAAAAAAAGAACAAATCTGTTCCCTTACTTCATTATAGCGGCTTGTTAATTTCAGGACTAAGTCCTCTTTGAATTTCAGGCTTTACCTGAAATGGTCTGGTTGATATAAAGGTAGGCTTTATTCTGTAGTCAGTGGAATAAAGACATCAGCACTGGTTTGTGTAATGCCAGATAGTAGATTTTAATCCTCTGAAAGAGTAGATGAACAGTGTCTCTTATACCTGTTTCAAAGATTTTGTCATGGTGAAGGACTTGGGAAAACTTCCCATTGGTCTGTAATGGAGATAATTTTTGGAATGAACAATTAAAAGAGAGTCAACAAATTTCCTTTCTTCCCCACAGCCCCATCCTATGCTTGAGAATGAACAGGAGTTAACTCCTTGGTACTGTAAATTCCAAGTACATTTATCCAGGAAATAGAGTTTAGCATTCTTTAAAACAGCAGAATTTCACTGAAGGCTCTGGTCCAAATGAGAGAATACTAAGTTCTGCTTTGCCAGCCCACACTTCAAGATTATGAAGCTGCTTTTCATTAGACTGTGGCCCTTGGCTTAGAAAGTGGTTATATTGACAAGCAATGATTCAAATAAAGTGAGAAGGTAAACATTGCACCTTCCATGCATTGGCTCAGGATGGAAAATTGTTAACTACCCAGTAAAAGAGAGGGAGTAGGGAAACTTCTCATTCTGACTGAAAGACATATCTTATGTGAGCTTACAGAGGAACCTACATGAGCAGGAAAGTAAAATACCTTAGACTTCGAGGGAATTAAAAGAGGTTTTATCCTCTTGTCTTAGTTTAAGTAAAAATCACAGACCTTTCAGTTAAGCCAGGACCACATGAAGACTGATAAAGAAAACAAGCTTTCTTATGTAATTTCAGGATTGCCTTTATCCTTGGACTTCTAAAATAAAGATTTTTTTTTATCTTGCATTTATTTTTTCCTGTATTTAGCACTGTGAGCCATCAATCAAGAAAAACAGACCAAACTGCTTGAGTGATCCAAAGAAAGAAGACAGGCATTTGTTCTTTCTCTTCACAATCTTTTGATATATACAAATCAACGAAGTCCAGTCCTGTAACTAATTTGCTGGTACATGGACTCCAAAGGAGGAAAAACTATGTCAAGTCAAAGGGCACAACAGTTTTAAGAAGAGAACGTGAATGTGCAGGGAAGTTTCATGTCTCTCTTCTCCTGAGGGCATCTACTCCTTGCTCTTTCAGTTAGGGTTTTAAAGTCAGAATTATACTAGGTTGATATTTTAGTGAGCTCAATACATGGCTTTTATCTCCAGCTGTAAAAAAAAATGTTCATTACTCTCAGAAGGTGACTTACTCACTTTGGGCCATGGTTAGTTCAGTTTATCTGGGTCTAGGGACTGCAGCAAATACAGATATACTTCTCACATGTAACATCAAGGCTTCATCTGTAATGAGAATTGAACTGTTAGAACACAGGAGTGAAGGACCGCTAGCCAAAATGAAGCTCCTATGATAATTTTCATAATTAAAAAAAAAAAAATTATGCTTGTCTGGAAGTGAATTCCTGGTTCTAGTAATTTCAAGCAAAAAATTTCCTTGTTTTTAGCAGACTTAGTCTCATCCTAGATATCCTTCATGTATATACCCCATATTTTAAAGTTTTAGTCTAAAATTAAATGCTTGTTTGTGGCTCACCCTGAAATCAGTAGCATTTAATAACCTATAGAGGACTGAGTGGCATGCAAATAAGATTTCGGGAGCCCCACAAATCTCTTAAAAATGGCACATAGTGCATCCAGGTCATTTTTTGAGTTATGAGTTGCCATAGGAAATGAAATTAGCAGCACATAGCATTTTTTCCAGTTTATCTGTCTTTGCATCCCATTACAGCATCCCATTGCAGTGGGATATCAGGGAATGCACAAGGTCAATGAAAAAAAAATCATAGAAACAAACAGCTCATTAAAGTCCATACAGACCCTAAAATATGAAGATGTATGACCCTTCCATATTTATTGAGAGATATCAGTCAAAGAAATAAGCAAGAGAGAAACACATTTGTAAAACTTCCATTTGTAATTTTGATGTATGCAAATTCATATATTAACATGTGGTTTCACACATTGTTAACAAAGATGACTGACTCTAGAAAGTTAATTTAGCCATTTGTTTCAACTCTGTAGTGAGAAGAATACCAATCACAGCTCATGTCTGAAATAACTGGATTATCTGCAATAACAAATGCATTGTTTTCCCATATTTATTTTAGTCAATTTTCTGTCTTGTTTCACCCTTCCCTTCCCTTCCCTTCCCTTCCCTTCCCTTCCCTTCCCTTCCCTTCCCCTTTTTTTTTTTGCTTATCTAAATATACATTTATTCATAAATGTACCAAAATATTACTCTCATACATGGCTGAAGCCACAATGGCTAAGCAGATGATGACCATTTCACCTCACAAAGACAATGACATTTGTTGCCAAGACACCTCTCCTCTCTGAGACACAACATGAAACAGCGTATCACCAGAGTATCCCTAAAACCCCAAAGAGTGAATGATTGGGAGGAAACATGAGGCTGTCATTGGTGTAAACCATTTTTTGTTAAAAGGTTTTTAAACATGTATTTCTCAATTAAAAAAAAAAAAATAATTATTCTAATCCATTTTGATCAACAGCCTTTGTAGTAGATGAACTTTTTTGCACTGTTTTGTTAACTAACGAGATATAATTTGTCAGACAGATCAGTGAAAATTAATTTATTTTTTTAAATGTAGGGAAATAAAAGGAAGCTCCAGTCTGCAGTAAAACACAATGAAGAATTAATGCAACTGAAAAATGTAACCAGTCTCTTTCTGGGACTTTCTGACCCTGACTCTTTAAAAGCTATACTCGTACTTGCAGATGCTGTATGCTTTATTTCCCACTATGCTGAACTTGAAGAATGTCTTAGCTGAGTTTAATATCAATCTCAAAAAATATCCACATACAAGTAACCTGATGCCAAAAAAATATTTTTAATTCCTCCAGAGGTCAAAGAACAATGAAACATAGTACCATTTTCAGGTACTCATAACTGTCAGTAGAAAAGAAAATGAAAACTATAAAAATTTGTCTTCTATATTAAATAAATAACATTCCACAGCTAAGACTGTCAGCATCTCCCCAACAACATATATGAAACAACAGTGTTGTGTTTTATTAAAACACACTCTGTATTTTATTCAATGAAGCGCTGAATTTATGTTCAAATATTTGAGGCACAGTCAAAAACATATGGACAGTTCTTTCTTAACTCAGACACCCAGTTTACGTTACAGTCTAGAAGTCCTCTTAACTTCAAGGGTTCAACCTATTTTAGGACCTGGCGCATGAGTTGTACCATGTGCTCTTCAGCATTCTTTTGGCAATTTTGTGTGACCGTTCTTCATAACAGAGAGGACTGCTTTTAAAATATGTTTTAAATTGACTGAACACCTTTAATCTTCTGTTTCAAATTCTGTAACTTCCCAGGAAGACACGTTACTGTCTTCTGTGTCACTTTACTTAACTGGCTTCCTTATGGTACAAACGCATTTACAGTTTGTTATCACAGACCTAGTTTTTCTGTAACAATCACTGAAATAACTCAGGCATTCAATCCTGGCAAGCCACAGACTATTCCACACTTTGAAATTCATAGATTTAGCGGCATAGTGTCAGATCATTTTTCATAACCCTTGTTTCCTTGTCAGCATGTCATAGCCAGTAAAGAGCTGCTAGATTAGTACAAATATATAAATCTTTTCTCAGCTTCACCTCACTGCTGTTTAATACTACTTTACTACACCACTGTGCTTACTAGCTTAAAATACCTTCTATTTGGAGAAACGCATATTTATTATTATTATTGGGGAGATTTTGTCCAATTTCCCTGAGCACAGGCTGACAGCTGCATAGCACTTTGTCATTTATCATTGTACACAAGATCTGTCAACTCGGGAAACAATTTCAATAAAAAATTTCTGCATGAAATTACTTTGTGCGAGGGTAAAAAAAAAAAACCAGTTGTGGCTTTGTATGTGCAATCCTGTGTCTATTTATTTATTTATTTTTGCCGACTTTTTTCTTCTTTTTTTAATTTTGGCTGTGAAAGGTACTTAATGTACCAAAAACAATTTGTACAAGCATTATTTCACCAATTGAAAGTGTGTACGCCTTGCTGAGGTCTCCCTTATCTAACTGTTGCTAATACATTTTCATGCTGTGCTCTTATGGCTTCATTTTACAGTTGACGAGATCACCCACTCCATGCTGTGTTGGAAATGGGACCCTCGTCACTCTAGTCCACAGAGTGCACTTAACATGTGAACAACAAACAACAGAAAGTTACTGCTTTAAAACATCTTCATCCCGTTTTCCCTTTGTTGTAAACTTAGCCTTGCTTTTATGGCTCACTAATAAACCAAAGCATAACAGCTATGTAAATCAGAAATCCCATACCTATCAAAAAGAGAGAAGATTTACTAACCTATAGGTTCTGTTGAGTTAACCTCAGAATAGGTCAATAACACTCTTCAGATTCTTCTAACATCTACAGCAGTCTTCCTCTGCTTCAGATTCTTCTAAAATCTACAGCAGTCTTCCTCTGCTGACCTCATACTCCTCAAGACTTACAGTGGGAGAAGGAATACTTCCTTACCATGACACAGTATTTTTCTCCACTTTTGTTTAATTTCTTGTACATCATGCCCCGTAACAAGATCAGCATCTAAGGCCTGCTGTTAGTAAAACCAGCTGGGGCAGTAATTGCTGTGAAATTATGTTCTGGACAGCTGAAAAGGAGGGATCAGTATTACAGCCTCTTGTTTTCCACCCTGTCAGTTTTTTTCTCCAGCTATGGATTTGTTGTCATCAGCGCCTGATGATTCTGCTGACACCCCTGTCAGAAAATGAATTTTTCACTCCGCACTTGATTGACTCCATTCATAGTGTCTAACTCTGTCAAAAAGTGCCACTCTCAAGCTCACTCACTCATGTGTTTGTGTTTCCTGCACCAATTCTGGACAGACAGACACATAAAACCATTAAATATTCAGTAGGCATATTTCTCCCACAATTTATAGTTCTCTATTGTCCTTGCAAAATGCTATTTATTCTTTGAGTTTGCTTTAAAACACTTGATTTCAGAAATCTTTTGGAAGAGGGAGATTTGCGGATTCTGTACTTCATGCATGAATTAAAGCACAGATGTTAAGTTTTGGCAGCTTTCTTGATGAAACTAATATTTGAGTGTGTGCCATTAACGCCACTCGGTTTCACATGCCACCACTAATAAAAAGATGCTCCAGAACCTTTCTTAGGAGACTAGTTTGTGCTCAAGTGACAAATGCCTTCAAAGCTTGATCCATAGAAATGACTCAGTAATGGTGTAAAAAATAATGATTGGAAGACCTTCTAGACCCTAAATTATTCAACCTAAATGATTCATATTACTTTCTGAGAGTCAGTGTTCATAGAGATGGTTCTTGTTTCTGAGTAAACAGTCAGCCCTCAGTAGCCATCACCAAATGCTGCATTAAAATGCACAAAACTGCCTACAGGCAACCTACTTGGAAGTTGCAGAATTACAGACTTTTTCAAGTGTGAGCAGAATGTGCTTGCGTGCCACAACAGAATGGCATCACAAGACTTCATCTCTGTAGGAAGCACGAGTGTTTTAGAAATCACTTCCTCATACTTGAAATAAAGGACAGTGAGACTCTTAAAAACATCCGCAAAATAGCTTGTGGCAGCACAAGGACTGCTAGGTATCGTTATTAAGATGCTGATAAAAATTAAGAGCTATTGGAAGAAAAAGTCTATCAACAAGATGAAGAGAAAAACTGCCATTAACCTGAGACACCATGTGACGTGTGACACCAGAAACTATGTTCTCAGGACCTGTTCTTATCCACACTTACACTGGTGTCAATAAGAGATGGCTCAGTTGAAGTTAATAAAGTTATGTAGATGATAAAACTATTATATGAAAGCTATCATATTCATAAAAAGAAGAACACACATAAGCTGCCCAGCCTCAGTCAACATGGCTTTGCGTTTGACACCACTGAGGGCAAACTTTCCAACACTAAATGATCTTATCACTAGGCGTAGGCAAGTTAGTGAGGTATGCAAATATAAAATCAGCAGACACCATCACTAGAAAGTTGTTGGGCCTTTTCATGTGATTTGGTGTTTTCCACAGTATTTTCATTTTCAAAGTGCAAGAAAAGTTGAGAGAAGGCACAGGATGTCAATACAAAAACCCCACAATTTCTACTGACGTCGGATTTACCAGCAATAACAAAGAGTTTTCAAATGTATTCCTGTTATTCATTTTAATATAACTATTTTGTCGTGGATATAATTCTCCTGTATTTGATCATTTATTGGAAAAACATATTTTAGAAGAAGTTATAGTCATTCTGGTTTCAAAATAATTATTGCAAAGAATCTGTTAATTGATTTTTTAATAGTAAAGTCTTCTATCTTGAAGAAAATGGCAAGTTTATTGTTCTTCTTTTTGCTTTAATCTCTGAGTTTTGGTTCCAGCAGGCAAATTTTTTCCTCCAAGTCAATTATAACTCTAAAAACAAATGAAATGTAATTACCTTTTTATTGACACATTAAAAGGAAATAAATAGTATAATCAGCAGTTATATGCTTTCCTCAAAGGTGTTGCTTTCATAAGCATTATGATTAGCTAACCATATTCAAAGAAGTGGAAGAAAGAGATGGGAAGAGAGCTGTGCTGGGAGAACGGGGAGTCTGATTTCATACAAAAAAGGGAATATTTCTAACACAATCAGATACAAGAACAACTGATTGAATTGAAACACATAGCGGGTAAAAATGGTTCTTACTAAAGTTTACAAATCATTACATTCCACCCTTACAATATTTCATTGCTCTACAATTCTGCTGCCCAACAGCTTCATATTATTGTACTGTTTTGGAGCGAAAAATTCCACACTCTTAATTAAGCAGTCCTTACAAATAATACAACTGGACCTGCAGTATTAATAAAACATCTTTACAGATGATACAACTGGACTTGCAAACTCTGGTAAAAGAAGGTGATCTCAACAGAGTCATCAATTTTATATAACAGACACTGAAAATCATTGGCCTTTTAGGAAATTATCTGTGAGAAGTCGGTTGCTGACCTTGAAGGCTTTGATACTAGTACACTCATTTTTATAAGCAATCTTGTGGACAGTAATCTCCAGTTTGAATGACAACTTTTTTTGCACTTTGACAGGTAGGCTTAAGTCTGTGAAGATGCGTTGACGATGGAAATAAAGAAGGAAGAGTATCACAATGCTTAAATTGTGCCAACCAATTGCCAAAAGGGAAAAAAAAAATCACACACACACACACACACACCCCGCCACAAATGACTACAAATAAATGAGCACAGGGCAGTAAAAAGTTAACAAATGAGAGGCTGAAACATTTATTCAGTCAGAGAAACCAACAGAGTCTAAAGGGGAGAAAAAAAAAAATCACAGAGAAAGTAAAGCAATTATCAGCTATTTTACGCAATAAATGTTCAGTAACGTCTACTAAGGATTTGATCAAAATGGTGCCAGTGTCTCACAATGCTTTGGATAAAGTTACGAACACGTAGAAGAGCAATCAGACCATTTGATCCAAAAAATGACAGATCAAGGATCTGATACACCAGGGAGTTATTTGAAAAATGACTGTCTGGAGCTGGAGCAGAGTGTCTCACACATTAATACCATGGCTATAAAGAGAAGGGTTAAGGAGAAGGAAGGACAAAAGAATGAAGGAATTACACCAGTCGCTCATTGACCTAAATGACGATAGTGGAAAATTCTATCACCATTTTTTGTACTCTGAAGTAAAATGCAGACATGGAGAGTCATGATTAAGCAAGAGAGTGAAAAAAAAAGTAGAAATGTTCTATTTAGTACGTCTACTAAAGCGATTCATTTTTTCTTGCCCGTTATTTATTACAACCCAAGTGTACAACCTAGTGTCACCCCACTCCAGTGGAAATGTGAGCATGTGGGCTCTTCAATATAGTGAATTTTCCTAATGTAGCACAATTACAGAAATGCACTGAGGAACTTTGGGATGATTCTCCAGTAAAGAATTCTTTATAGAGTGCCTACAAGGCACACCTGTGCCTCATTACCTGAATCGATATTTTTGCCATGTTGATTTGAAGGACAAAACAGGATTAAGAGGTTCTGCTTCCATAATTACAAAGAACGCAAAGAAGACACATTAAAAACTGGAAGAAAAACTCAAAAACCTGCCATGCGGTACAACATGAGGACAAAAATACAAGGCTAGCTCTAACTTTGCACCTAGGAGCCTCTCTATAGCAAACAATTCCATTTTGTTAACAAGCCACAAGCGTACACTTAAGAAGCAGGTGAACAAATGTAATTGTGAGAAGTACAATGATGCTTCTGAGTCTAAATTGTGTTCCTCCCAAGGCACATGTATTCATCTATTGCATAGTATTTTCGTGTGTGGTTTTATTTTTCCCCTCTATTTTAAAACAAGTGAATGGCTTTTCCCTTAATGACCTCAAAGAGGTAAAGGTTTGCAGGATTCCTTTTCAAATCTGTTACATCTGTTTCTGTATTATTGAAATAAAGCAGCCATCATCCTTCTCTCTCTCTCTGTATTCATAACTTTACTCTGGCCTGTGAGGTCAATACAGACTAAAGGCCATGAATATCTGATGGCTGTGAAGGACTTGTATTAAGCACTGATACTCCCATTATGATCTCTGGTGAATAGGTTTCCATATCAGAAAAACACCATTAGAGTTATCAGCAGCTGGCACAGTTTTAACCTCGGCAGAGGCCAAGGAACAAACAAACAGAGACTGAAATACCCCATCATCTCTAGAGGCAGTTACTTCTACTCTGAGTGCAGGTAGATCGGTGAGGTACCAGGGGGTAAATTTGCCCTCTGTCTGCTCCTGCCATACCCGTTGCTGACACAGAGAGAGACAAATGTAACCTCCATGACTGAAAATCTGACCATTGTGACTAGCTTTTCATTCAGTTTATTTGCTTTAAGCCGTCTTTGCAGACTACTTTTATTCTAGAGAATCAAATACACTGGAAAACAACCCAGGTGTTCAGGTAGCTCCAAAGGTAAGGCTGCGCTGAAATTCGTACTGAAAACAGGACTTTTAACCTTTCACAATTTGATCACTGAATTTAGACTCCACATTTAAATCTGTCACTTTTCAGGAGACAATTTCGTTCTTAGTCAATTATGTATGTATTGTATGGGAGAAGATTCGCACACTTTGGCAGCACAAACATTTAAAGTGAGTACTTCAAAAATTCCCCAAGATTATATGACTTCAATCTCCAGTAGCTGACCCAGAATTATCATGTGTGCTCTTGCATAAATGCCCCCAGATGGCTTTTATGATTTGAACCTTAACAGGCAAAAACTGATTCAGAGCAACAGAGAAATGGTGGTGAACTGCTAAGGACTTCTAGTCACTTCCAAATGCTGCCATCTGCACTAAGATGATGCAAAAAAAGACCACTTTGAGGTTGGTGGGGAAGGGTTCAAAGGAGAAAGAAGCTATACAGGCATGTGTTGGACTGTGCAGTGGGCAGGCCCAAGTACGGCTGCTTCAGCCACCCTGGTGAGCAGCACTGCTTGAGGGAAGCCTCCAAGCCTCAGGGTTTCCATGTATCTCTCTGCTCACAAGTTGCTCCTCTTCACAACACGGTGTACAGTCTGAAATTCAAGCCCATGCTTTCTCCTCTGGAAATAGCCCACTGAAGAAAGCCATCACTGGATGTGTATCTATGGATAATTGATCTTTAAAACTGGCATGGAATATACGTATCTGTGGGTGTTAGGATTGGGATGTTACAAAGGTGCAGAAGGAGAGTTTTGTCTGGAGATGAATCTCGATTTAACTGATCAGTCCTGGATTTTTAGCAGTGGCATTAGCAGAAAATGCTCGAAGGGGAACAAACATTGAAGGAAAGAATGTAGCATCCGTGCAAGAAAGTCTTAATTCAAATTATAGTCATCGGCACCTTAAATATTAAATAGAGCTTAGTAAGAAAGACTTACTACTAATCACATGCAGAGTCAGTGCCGTTGTACTTTCTTGTTGCAAGTTGCCTGGAAAGGAATGTAAGTTTTGATTATGCTGTGTCCTTATATGTAATGTGGAAAAGCAAGAGAGCTGAAGGTTTAATCTAAACAATCATCCACCTACCTATGTCTTGCATTTTCACTCCCCATCGTGCCCTCAGAAGGTAAAAATAAAAATAAATTGCTGGAGTCTTTGCAGACCATGAGTACTTGCTGTTGGAGCAGCACCTGAAATCAGAAAAAAAAATCTGCTTTATGTCGCTGTTGACTGGGTATTCATTTGTATATATGTGCCACAAATCACTATCTCCACCAACTGCTTGATATGGAAAGAAGAAAATGATGCTAGTAATGTATGACCCTGAGAGTAGAGGAATTGTAGCTATTTACATCAGTTGTCAGCAACCTGCTGCTTGTTTGCGGTGTTGCTGCATGGATATAGATAACCTCTCTGAAACATTAGCTGAGACAAAGCAAGTAATTCTTTGTTGACACATTGTCAGTTTCTAATTTGTTCTCAAACTGTGAGGTAAATCCTCCATCTCCACTGGAAAAAGGACCGCTCTATCTCGCATCAGTCTTTCTGCCCTTTTCACTTTCTATTCTCAGCTGGAAATGTAGTTGAAACGGAGTTTCTTGCCCAGAAACTGATAAAACATACCAACAAAATTATCGGGAGAGTTTAACCTTAGCTGCAGTCCCTTTACATCACCCTGAATGAAAACAGAGAGCAATGCAGAAGGAAAACAGTGATCCTTGTTAGTGCAGCATCAGAAATCAGGAGGGCTGCAGTTGCAAGGGACAAAGGTTATCCCTTCCACTCAGAAAATGTGGCTTTAGCTGCAGAAATAAATGTTTCAGAGCCAGGTCTTGGTGAGTGGAGATTAAAAGCTGAGAAGCAAAGCCATGCTGATGGCTCTTTGTGAAACATTGTTATGTCAAGAAGAAATGGCAAATGCTGTGAAGGACTTCATCCTCTTTCCACTCCTACTTCTTGGTGCCTTTGAGGAGCCTGCACTAAGGATACAGTCAAATGCAATGTGCTGGGAATTTCCTTGCAGAGAGAATGACCTGATTACATTTCACTGGGCATAGGAGCTCATTCTTCTTTCTGACTGCTGCTCGGATATAAGACTGACAGCTGGACTCCATCACTTGGATTAATGGGTTAAAAGCTGACATCTTTTTAGTATTTTGGACTTTATTTTCTTTATCAGCTTGACTTTCATGCTCGGAGTGCTCTTGCCACAATATTCTTTTAAAAGTACACTTGTCAGGGTCCATTTGCTACTAGCTACCTTGATGGTGACATCAGCAATGGCTGTGGTTTACCTTTTGACCTTAGAGAGGCAGCAGATGGGCCCAGTAATAAATCCCGATTATTAGTGAAGGAGCCAATAGCTTCCAAAGACAGAAATAAAAGTCAGGCAGTTTTACACTGCAGTTCTTGTTATCTGCTTTGATATGGAGTTGTGGGCCGTGTCAGGGGCGATGATGAGCAGCCTGGGCCGCCTGCAGCCCTCTGCTGCGGGCAGGCGATGCAGGCCGTGCTGGCCTTCTCTCCCTGCCCTTCCTCCTCCTCCCTTCCTGGCAGCAGTGACATGCAAAGCCTTCCTGAGGCCTTGGTTACAGAAAATGCGATTTAGCCAAAGCTAAAGCTAGCCACTGCGTGGTTCAGCTCAGACAAATATTTTTCCATTTTTTGGTAGAAAGACCTTTATGTTTTAGTCTTGGCTGGGCTTGGTTTTTTTGCCCAATGCATGTAGTTTGGTGGGATAATTTTCTTAATTCTTTCCGGAGGTGTTATGTAGTTTACATATTCGAATCCTGTAGCAAAATTCTTGGTAAATTGTGGTTTTGTACAAGTAAAGCCTGTAAGATTTTTCTTTATCTAAACACAAAAAGCTTCCTGTAATAACTCAGCGGCATAAGCCAGGTTTCCAAGATCCCATTGCCACTTGCATGTGGCACTTGGACATTCTCAAGCCACCTTATATGTCGTATGATCCTGTACAAGAGAATGATGAAGCAATTGCTGGTTTACTTAATTATTACATTATTAGGCATAAGTCATCTAGGAATAATACACATGAAGAATTTTTTTCTGAAATTTCTATGTATAGTTTTTGTAATTTTTTTTTCTTTTTCTAGGAAATATGGCAAGGCAAAAAACTTTTAGCATCTTTTCTTTAAGTTTTTGTTGGAAAAGGAAGAATAGGATAAGTAGTTTTGTCTTCTTCTCATCCCAGGTTTTGTTGTTACTTTGAAACATTTGAAGTTTTCCATTCAGTGTTCTTTTCTCAATAGATATAGAAACTGTCTTTCAAAAAAAAAAAGATTAATTTATACTGGGGATCCAATCTCACACCTTTTATGTCTGTGAGCAGCCCCATTTCATTTACTGAGAGTAATGTGAACAGACTACAACTTTTAAACCAATTCAAAGAAAATTTCACACTTTTCTTGTCTTCCAAACTTTCCAATTAATTTACTAGTAGGAATGACTGTACTTTGTCCTGGCTTAATTTGAAAGCTATTATTAAATTATTGGTTTTGTTGTAAGTGACTTCCAAATTGACATTGATATTTTGCTTTCCAACAAGTCAATCATTTAAAATTCTGGTGAGTTAGCAAGCAATTCCTTCTCCAAGATGATATGTGTGACAATTAAGGACTTTCTTGATTGTTGGCTACATGTACTTCAGAAATATGATGGAGAAGGTCTTTTCACATTCAAAAGTTCTGTAATTCTTTTTCAAAAATGGGAATCCCTTCTGAGGTGAAAAAAAGTGACTTTTTTTTCTTTATATTTCATAAATGTTATTCATTTACATGAGCATAATTTTTCTGTGAAAATATTTGGTAGCAAATCTAAAATAGGTAGTTTTAGATGCATTACTGAAGCCTTTATTAACAGAAGTACCAGAAAAGTCAATTTAAGATACCATTTTCTATCTCTGTATAGTGTAAATGAAGAATACACGTAGGAATAAGGCCCCTAATTTGTATAACAACAGACACAAGCTTACTTTAAAATTATTAACGGCTAGTGGTTTTACTTCATCAGTCATTAGTTATATCAATCATTTCCTTGCCAGCCTGGAAACAGAAGCTCTACTGTTTTGGAGAAGAAAGTGTATGTGTATGTTGTGTGTGTTCCATATAAATTACCCAGGTGTTTTAATACATCCAGGTGGTTTTTTATTCCTTTTGGAAAAACAGAAAGGAAACAACCCAAGGGCTAATGTTCTAATTATCAGTGGTTGTGCAAGCCTCCAAAAAGCATGTATTCTATAACCCCTGGAAAAATTCTGACATGTTATAAACTGGCTAAATTAGCTTAAATCAGTAAACAAACAAATTGATGCCAGCACAATAGTACAATAATGCAGTGCATACTAAGTGACTTATTTTCCTTATGCCAAAAATAGCTATATAAACCAATGCTAAATAGCCTTGGTTTATATACATATATCTCATCTGAGTTAGAAGTTTTTAAAAGTCATAGCTCTTGACCGTTGAAGAAGAATGGTAAAACATCTAATTCCTCAGAGATTTCTAGGAAATTCTTTGTTGACATTGACTTGTAACCCAAATCATATATGATTCAAAATGTTAAAAATAAAGCAAATTTCATTCAACTACTGTGATAACTCAGTGATATCTTGGATGCATGATTTTGTTTAGTTAACATTGAAACAGGAAGTAAAATTGTTCGCAAGGGCAGATCACATTGGGATAAACTGAGTAATATTGAAATAGGATCGCTTATGTAGGAGAAGATACAAAAGCATGTGGGAGAAGAGCTTAAAAAACTGTAAGGATGTGTAAGACACTCTTCAGTGGTTTTTGAAATCAATGCTAGAGCATCAGAATGTAATAAAAAAGCATAATTTCTACCCTTTTAATTCCTGGTGGCTCCTTATCTGCTTTTCGATTCTACACTGGAAGATACTATAAACATGTGAATTTTGTCTATGAACAACAGACAATACCCTATGTAAATTAATGACTGGCCTCGCCTGATTGCAGAAGTGTGGGGAGAAGTTGCAGGACCCATTTCTTTCATTGTTGTGCATATTATTTTTTGCAGTCCCAGGGTGTTTACGTATAATCATTATTTATGATTCTGGTAATAGACTTTAGTAGTAACCTCTCAGGATGTGAGTATAATATACTCCATATACGGAATCTATTGTTTAGAGAACGGAACTGAATTCAGTTTTGAGTTTTGCAGGGTACTACATACTGTTACTTGGTGAATTTTTAGTTATTTAGTTACATACTGACTCTCCTGTGTAATAAAATTTTCACACCTTCATTTTTCTTTTAGGATCACATGACATCTAAGCCATCAGAATTTCCACCTTCTTTTGACTACTGGATGTATTGATGTTAATGTCTGTACTGGAATATGGATCATCACATTTATGCATTAATATGAAATCAAGACAGCATGTCTAAAGTACTTATTTCCAAATCCACAATGCTTTTCGCAAGTGACATAGAAGTTTTTCATCTTTAAAAATGACACAGGCACAAAAGCAGATACAGAGCTGTGGAAGAAAAGATATGTTTACTACTGAATACCTTGTTTTCTGCTAAATAACATACTATTGTGACCAGCCAATGATACTGGAAACTGCAAATTTACCGACAAAAATGGACTGGACCTATGCACATGCATTTGTGCCTTAAATGAGAAACATTTTGTTCTAAGTGTTGTGTTCTCTCCTGTCTGCATTTAGCTACACTAACGTTTTTCTCCATGTGAAACTGAATAATTAATTGTCCCAATGGTGCCATCAGGAAAGTGTTTTCAATTGCTGTTTCTGGAGACTCCATCGCTACTCAGCTCCCATGAATATGTCGATAAACATACATGGTTGACTACAACAGAATATATTTCTTTTACACACTTCACAGTCTTTTTCTGAGAATATAAGACACCTGTATATATAAACTGCTGGTGTCCTTAAGTTTGAACTGTTGCTTTTCTAGACCACAATCAATATGTTGAAAAAGGAAAATACTATTGGTAGCCTTACTAAAACTCATTTGTACCTGAAAGGAACTCTAATAATGTAAACATCATTTGTTGATCCTGGTAAAATGTAGTCATATAGCTGCCATTTTTAAAATCCATTTTTAGGAGCATGGATTTCTACAGGGTTTTCTCAACTTTAGTTGCTGTTTGTTCAGAATCATGGTTGATAACCTTTTCTGAGGGAACAGTCCACATATGCATTGCAGTTGACTTTCTTGAACATTAATCAGGATTTATATACAGACGTTTTTCATCATGATTATTCAACATAATTTTTCATCATAGTTATTCAACATGGACATTGGACTTTAGGAAAAAGTTATTTAATATGAAGGTGGTTAATCACTGGAATGGACTGCCCAGAGAGGTGATGGAGGTCCCATCCCTGGAGTCATTCAATGTCAGGCTTGATGGGGCTCTAAGCAACCTGACCAAGTTAGAGATGTCCCTGCTTATTGTAGGGGAGCTGGACAAGATGACTTCTAGAGGTCCCTTCCAACCCAAAACATTAAAGGAAACCCAAAACATTAAAGAAAACCCAAAACCAAAAATGAAAAAACATGTATCTTTTTCACAGTAGCTTTACACATTTATACAATATGCAGCACAGCTATGATCACAAGTAGTTTATCCTGGATTTCCGTTGTCTTCTACTTCACAAAGTATTAAACTCCTTTAGGAGTTAATTTAGTCTGCTTACTGATACCCAAATTAGAAGCCCAGAAGCCCAGTAATGGCTCCACACCACATAATAAGGCAATGCTCAAGTTACAGGCTCCCACCTATCTGGACAGCATTTGCATATCTTTTGGGATCTGTTCATGATTACTATGTATCTGACCCTATTTCATAGCATGCTGTTAATACAGGTCAAAATTCTTTGGTCTTGATGTGCCACCTGAGATGGTGCAATCTGTAATACTCCTTCAGAAGAATCACATCTTGCAGCTTCCCTGTATGTCTCTTCTATGCACTCAAGGCCATGACTGTTTTTTTGTTGTATGGAAGCAAAGTTGCTTCTCATTGTCACTATTATTTTGATCCATTCAAGCTTGGGGGACCAAGTGAAAAATGAATTTTTAATTATGTGTTTATTTTCATGTTAAACATCCGAGAGCTTTTCTCCTCTTTCCCAGGACACATACAGCACATCCGTTGGCCTTCCTCCATGAACAGTTTTTGGTGGTGGGTTTTGAGAGACACATAGAGACACACAGAGAGTTCTTTTTATATGTTGCATCTATTGTGTTCTATTTAAGAATAACTTGACAGAGATTTTCTTGCTAACAGTTGACTTTTGCAGGGAAAGCTGGGAAAGAATTTTTCACCCCCCTCTCTCTGAGAAATCCAATAGCTGAGAACCAGAACTAGATAAATTCAAACTAAAAGCCAGGCAAATATTTTTTAACACTGATGATCATTGGGATAACTGACGTAGCTACAGTAGATTCTCTCTCAATGTACGATAGATATACTTACTTGAATTATGAAGAGTTTTGCATAACTTAATACATAAAATTGGTGACA
The DNA here is from genome assembly GCA_033124195.1 of Coracias cyanogaster. Classification (NCBI taxonomy): domain Eukaryota; kingdom Metazoa; phylum Chordata; class Aves; order Coraciiformes; family Coraciidae; genus Coracias; species Coracias cyanogaster. The sequence goes on along the minus strand of JAVSBS010023553.1, from coordinate 25,247 downwards.
TGCATTCAATAACCTGATATTTAAACATATGTTTTACTTTGCCATGTGTGCTTGTCTCTCTCTCTTTATTATCATCCACCCACTAAAAGGCATCGGATGTTTTTATAAATGCACTTTGCTACTCTATGCGCCATCTCTTCCTAGCAATGTAATCTATTGTGTATGTTCTGCTCCACCCATCATTTTAGAAAAATCACTTGTGTTTATCAGATTGCAAAAGACTTTTGTTAGATCAACACGAAGTGTTATCTTCTTCCTCAGTCATTGCAATTACACTGCTAAATGCAGAATTATTAATTCACAGCTTCAGCTCATAAACTGCCTTAAGTGTTCCCACAGACTTGTGACTCCTGCACACTATGGAGAGACCATCATATAATCCACAATCTCCTGATCACTTTCCATTTTCTGTTGGGAATTAAATTTTCTAACATTTTCTCCTTGTATGTTTAAGGTAGACATTTGTTTCTATAGACAGTAACTGAGTTTTCTATTTCCTTAATTCAGGTCTCCTGCGGTGTAGTTCTGAAAGTTCAGTTTGAATCCAACAAAAGTTACTATTCTCAAAGAAAATATGATTTGAAAAAATCTTATTGTTCAGTTCAAAAAAGATGAAAAAATAAAATTAAAATGTAAAAAAGTATGTAAAGATGCAAGTCTTAAGGCTCAAAATATTACTATTAAAAATAAGGATGTCTGTTAATTCAATATCGAGGTTTGGGGGATGACTCAGAATCACCGAATTCCCTAGATAGGAAAAGACCTTTAAAGTCATAGAGTCCAATCATTAATCTAACACTGACAAGTCCTCAACTCTCAACTAAATGGTATCCCTAATCACTATGTCTGAACGACTCTGCATGTACACTCCAGGGATGGGGACTCCATCAATGCCCTGGCAAACCATTCCAATGCCTGATGACCCTTTCAGTAAAGAAATTCTCACTAATACTCCATCTAAACTTCCCTTGGCACAACTTGGGGCCATTTACTCTTGTCCTATCATTTGTTATTTGCTTGAACAGACCAACTCCCACCTCTCTACAACCTCCTTTCAGGTGGTTGTAGAGAGTGACAAGGTCTCCCCTGAGCCTCCTTTTCTCTAGGCTAAACAGCCCCAGTTCACAGAATCACAGAATCACAGAATCGTTATGGTAGGAAAGGACCTCCAGGGTCATCAAGTCCAACCTTTCTCCTAGCATCTCTCTAACCAGTTCTCTCAGCTGCTCCTCATAAGACATGCTGTAGACCATTCACCAGCTTTGCTGCCCTTCTTTGGACATGGTCTAGTGCCTCAATGTCCTTACTGTGGTGAGAGACCCAAAACTGAACACTGTACTTGAGATGTGGCCTCACCAGCACTGAGTAAAAATCACAGGGGTAAAATCACCTCCCTGGTCCTACTAGCCACACTGTTCCTGATACAGGCCAGGATGCCATTGGTCTTCTTGGCCTCCTGGGCACACTGCTGGCTCATGTTCAGCCGGCTGTCAATCAACACCCTCAGGTCCCTCACTGCTGAGCAGCTTTCCAGCTACTCCTCCCAAAGTCTGTAGCGTTGCTGGGGTTGTTGTGGTCAAAGAGCAGAACTCAGCATTTGGCCTTACTGAAAGTTATACGATTGGTCTTGGCCCATTGAAGTCTGAAGATCCTCCTTACCCTCAAGCCAATCAACACTTTCACCCAGCATGGTGTAGTCTGCAAAATTACTGAGGGTGCACTTGATCTCTAAGGGTGCACTTGATCCTCCACAAAAATGCTCAGGTGATGAAACGCAAAGGTGGTATTTTTTCATAAATCGCATTCATATATGACTTGAAAATACGCTCTGCCTAGTGTTTGCATTAACTCCATTATTTTAGAAGCTTCGGGCTTACCTGCTTCATTTTAGCTAGATTCCACAAGTTAAAGATTAGGAGTGAACTGGATTAATGAGTTGGTTGTGGTTTTTTTGATGCACACATTCATTTTCCAAAATCAATCTATACTATTTATGTTTCAAATATAACCGTTTTCTGCTGTTTGGCAGTTAGCTGTCATGACATGGCCTTGTGTTGCAGAGAGCCTGCAGCAGTAGCAATGACAGACATCACTTTATGCCTGTTCTTCTAACACTCAAAGCTAAGACAAACCCACATATTACAACCCTCTAAGACATCCTTGCTGTATTACGAAGGCAAAACAAAGTTCAATGGCATGTGCAAGGCAAAGGACATCTCCAAATAACGTTACATTGTTTGGTGATTGAACCAGCCACTGAAACAGAATAACAAAGTGGAAAACAGCAAAATAATAATGTCACGTGTTCTGCCCTTATTTCTTGGCTATGTCAGAGAAGCTCCACATGCAGGTGAGAGCTGGTCTTTAGGCTTCGTAGGTACTCTCAACTACATTTGCGCCCAAAGATGGAATGAATATTTTCCAACAACCGTGCATATGCCAGCATTGTTCTCACACTAATAAAATGAAACACAGTAAATATTATCAAACAGAAGAAGGGAAACATTTCCCCAGAATAGAAGGCAACAAAATGTCAACTCTACTTATACAAGAACTTTAATTTTCAACTAAGCAATCCCATGTACTAGGAAAAGAAAATCTTTTCAATTTGGAGGACTTTGACAAATATTAATATATCACAGTTGCAATGGGATTCATTTGTGCTGTGGAATCCAAGAGGTCAGTACATCTGTAAAGACTTATAGTACTTAAGAGATGATCGTACAAGACATATGGTTTAATCATGATGTATTTAAGCCTTTTTTATCTGCTTAAGAATTCAATGTTTTTCTTTCTCTAATTTAAGAAACCATTTGCTATTCCTCTCAACACCCAAAAAAGTATTAATACAGCAACCATGGTGTATTAAAAATGGACTGAGAAAAATAAATATTACGTAACTATAGATGATTACAACTATGATTGAAATAAAGATATAATGAATTCAGTGTTAATCCTTATATGCTTGACATCACACTATGAATTGTTATATATGGGTGGATTTTCTATAGAATCTCATTTATAGCACAGTAAATCCTCAGAGGAAGATAATGAAAATGCGGAAGGACCCTGTGCTTTATATCTCAGCATTAATATGTTTTTGTCACTAAAGCTATCTTCTAACAACAGTTTACTTTGCTAAAACTGTCTTCTCCCAGTAATGGTCATAACCATTGTTTTATTTTTAGAATGCTAACACGTGTATATCCAGTGTTGCATGAACCATGGTGGAAAAAGCCTGCCAGGGTTTTACATATCTGCATTTGCCAACTTGCCCTTCGTTGTTACTAGAATGCGTACGCTCCCCCCACTCTCATTGACGGCCAACCATTGGTAAAGGAATGTGAGAACTGCACGTTGTAAAATTATTCCCTGCGTCAAAACGATGGGAACCTTTCTGCATGGAAACATCTAATGCGACGAGATTGTAGGTGTATCACAGCAGCTATACAAGGGAGGCTGCTTGTGGAATGATTTAGAATTGAGCGCTCAAGTCTGTAAGTGCAGCTCAAGTGTACAGGCATTAAACAGACTATTCAACTGGAGGATGGCGAGAGCAGCGCAACAGGGTAATAGGACTCTCCTGTGTAAGCTCAGCCACCAAGTATCACCTTTCAGGAATGCTTGTCTTTTTTTTTGTATTCTTCTCAGTCTTTTTAAAGTATTTAACAAAAACAAAGTATCCAAATACTTGCATGTCATCTTTCTGACAGTAGAACAGACTATGAAGAGCACGGGACATGAAATGTGAAATAATTCCTTTTATCACTCAAATAAGTGTTGAGAATATTAAAGGCTATTACATAATTTTAAAAAATTCCTAAAATGAAAATTTAGACAGTCCTGCTCATAGATTATCTGATTATGGTCTAGAAAAAAGATGCAAGTTAAAAGTTAATTCAAGAGTATTAACTTGAACAGTCTTAAACATAGGGTTTAGTCTTTAATAATAATCAAGCCTACAAATAAACCAAGGAAAAAACATATAAGCCTGGTACAGAACACCCATATGTTAATTCATAGCATAGACAAGAAGCCACAGTTTAATTTTACCTTGTTCAGGCAGTTTCTCTCAAGTATACTGGGATTTACTCTTAGCCATTAAGAGGAAGATTTTTCATACTGTTCATTAACATATGTTGAAAACATCATTTTCTGAAGGAAGACAAGATCAGCTATAATACTGACAAAAGTTTAAAAGTTGTTATTTAAAAACGAGACTAGGCTTCTGAAATGTGTAGTTTAATCTCTGAGCATAACCATGCCCAGTAACGTATTTCCAGCACTATGATGCATCTCAAAAAGGATTAAAGGCAGAAAGATGGGAAGCATTTTGTAGCAGGAATCTAGTGACAGTGAATCCTGCAAAAGAGAATAATCTAATAGTTTCTTAATGAGAAACTTTTAGAGCAGGACATATTCCTCAGCTGGGTTCCTAATCAACAATGAACTGTGGCAATGTCTGAACTTTCTGGTTTTGGCTTGCTCTGGAAAAGACAAGAATTTGATTTGACAAAGACAGGATCATTCAAAAATACTGTGAGGCGCCTGGTTACAGTTGGAGGTTGCTCTGGATAGCACTCTACTACTTGTCCTTTAGGAAGTACAGTGATCTTGTAAGACAGAATGTGAGTTTTTAACTGTTGGCATCTCACGTACCATTGCAAGGAATTAAGGATAAAAATAACCTTATTCGTTTCCTGAAAAACCTGTTGTGTTCAGTGACATCACCAGCCTACCTTCCTTCCATGAATGAGTAAATATTCAACCTAGGTGAAATGTACACTTATCCTGAGGGCTAGAATTGGGCCTTGTGGTAGCGTGTGACAGCTTATTATTTATGCGTAGAATGCGTGCTCTCACCTACTCATAAAGGTCCTGCAGCATTTTCTTTGCAGATATCTTCCACATATGGACCATGGTAGAACCTGACGTGATCCTGCCAATGCTCTGAGTCTGCTGTTTGTGGACTTGGATAGATAAAATATTTGTATGTGATAATTAGAATCTATAACCATCAGCATCACAGAATCAAATTGGACTCAGGAGCCTAAAAAATGAAATTACATTCTTATTTGAGCAGAACCTGAAATAGTGCACCAATATTTTCTTTAGCTAAATCATGTTTTATCATGCTTAAGTTTTCCTTCATGGCTTTTATATTGACCAATTGCTTTGAAATGAGTTCTATTGGAATCTTGCTTTTTAATTAGATTGCATGCTGGTACTAAGCAGCCATTGTTTTCATTAATAACAAGTGCTGTCATGGTCACATAAGATATTTTTTAAATCTAAAAAACCCTGGTCATTTTATGTACTGACTATCAGCAACCAGACACTGTTGACTTTCAGTCACTGCGGCATGTTTATGCATGTCTACCTCATCAATTAGAAACAAATAGCCCAGAAAGGATGTACTCTTAGCATCTAAGTAAATAATGGAGATGGATAAATAAAAGTTACTAAATCAATGAAATATGTTTCTAGAGCTGTGTCAGCTGTGATTTCAGGTCCAAGGAAAACCAAATTGATCACCTGGTCACAATCCAAGGTCGAAGGTCTGAAGCAGAGACTGCTGACACTTAGGCAAATTACATATTTAAAATAATAGGATAAGAGAGGTTTTCATCTAAAAGGAAAAAAGGAGCAAGGAATATAAGCATGTAGAGCAGTATGCATGTAGAGAATTATGCAAAGACTTTTTACCTGCTATTTTATTTTCTTCTTATGAAATAATTAGAGATAAAAATCCATCTGAAATCAACAGAAAACTTTCACTGATTTATGAAGATCTGTGTTTCACAACAGATGTCCAAATATGTTCTGTACTCCAGTACTGAAGGGAAAAATCAACCTGAAAATGTTATTTTTTTTCCAACTGCTTAGGTTCTTTTCCCTAAAGTGTTAGGAGCAGCATGTTTTGAAGACTGTTTATCAATAAATAATCCTAAAATATTTGTAAAATAGTAGGAATAAAATAGTCTATACAATCCTGTTTCCTCTCATGTTTTCCTCTCATTAGGGAAAACTGGCAAAATGGAAAATCAGTCCTGCAGAAAACTGTACTCCATGGCAGTTTGTTTGGTTTATACTTCATAAGTGCATAAGACTCAACTCTGCTTGGGGGAGTATTAGTGTCATCACAGCAAAATTTTACCAAGAGGATGGCTTGCAAATCAGAGTCAAAGAGATAAAATTTTCCCAAGACTTTTCCACTGGATAAATTATTTTCTTTAGGGCAGGGTCTATCTGATGAGGTATCAATTTAGTCTAATATTGTATTGGTACTGTGGCAAAACAGGCAAAATTAGTCTTATTTGCAGAAGAAATCAGGGAGCATGAGATAAATTTTTTTTTTTTCCCCAGGATTAACTAAGAATTATACATCCGACTCAAGTTCTGATTACAGTATGCTCCAATAACAGTGCAAATTCCAGATGAAATGCTGATATAAATGAGGTTGTCAGTAGTCTGAACTAACCATCGATCCTTTCACTCAGCCAAAGGGCTATCAATATAATTAGTAATTATTTCATTTTTATTTGCACCTTAAGCCAGATAAAGCAAAGTGATCGCATTTTTGGACGCTGTTACTTTTCAGTCTAAGATGGTTACTGCATCACCTCCAATCAGAATAAAACATCTCTGTTTTGTATCAAAGATTCATCACCCAGCTGAGTTAGAATTCCCTGTTTGCTCTGAAATTGTGGTCTCCTACATGACAGTAAAATTTGCGAAGTCCCATCTCCAGGTTGCCCTGCCATTTATTAAATATTTTAGCCAGAAAGAAACATTAAGAAGGCCTACAGACTAGGAACACAATTGAAAACCCTCTAAGAAAGGAAATATCTTATTAATTCATTAAGTCAAACTGCTTGTATCTACACTTGTATGACTAGAATTATGGTTCATTAACTTCATTTCTTTATATGAGTTAATTAGCTCAGAGGAGGCCAGAAATTAATTACCAGCTTATATAGTTTGTGCAGAATGGCATTCTGTTTATTTAGTTTCTCCTATTAACTTTTAATCTCTTCAAACAATAAAAGAGGTAATTAGTATTTTATAAACAAAAATGAATGCAACAAAGGCACATAATTTGCCAAATAGTGAGGCTCCTGTGTGGAACCTGATAGTTGTGTGGTTCAAGTTACAGACCTTTTCACTGTTAAGTATAAGCAAAAGGAGATGGAAAATGTAGGTAGTCTTAAGGCAGGGCCATGCAATCCATCATGAAAGAAGAGCTACCTACTAATACCTCGCAGAGCAGAAAAACGAGCCTTAAAAAGTTTCCAGCTGTTTGAAAATAATTGCCCATGTATTCAGCTACAGTAAGAGTTGTAGCTGGCTTTACTAAGGTACAGGAGCAGAGCGGTACAAAACAGGAAAAGAAAAAGAAACATATTTCATTTAAGTAAAAAATGACACAACAAACCATCTGAATGTAAATATAAGCATATACATGAATATGCTATTAATGCATACTATATGATTGTGATGCAAACGAAAGGTCAGATGTCACCAGTGTCTTTAGTATTTAACCAGGATGTGTTTCTACACTACCTATAACATATACTAAATCGGTTTAGCAACTTGTAAGATAAAATCTTGTGTAAATCATATATTGACCTTTGCTTCATTTCTTTTCCTCTGCAGAGACTGCATACATGATATTCTTTGTAATTTTTTGGTAAACATACAAAAATACAGATATTCATCACCGGTTTTTTTTGTGTACGTGGGTAAATAAATGCAAATATGTGTCAAGCATGTTACTGAGGGAATATTTCAGGAAATTCTTGATGAGTGTTTAAGATTTTTATTAGGACTATTTATTCACTTCCCTACATCTGCAAAACCAGGTGCCTTCATCCAACTCTACAAAACTCAGAGAGAGTCATAAAAGCCCTCTTTAAAAAAGAGCCATGAACTTAACGTCTGTAATCTCGAGACATTCATGGACTAAAAAAACCTTGTGGGTCTCATTGAAGAGTGAGCCTATGCCCTTCCCATCAGTATCCATTTAAAGTTCCCGTTAAAGCCTGCTGTATCTGATACTGTGAGGCTGAGAACTGCTTATGTTTTGGTGTACAGGAAAACTGTCGGTCATGTTACAATCTGACTCTGTCTTAGCCTCTGGCTGTGTGCAGTTTGTGGAAGCAAAAAGATAAAATATTATGGAGTTGATTAGTTGGCTTGTTTGAGGTGTCTTGAAGGGTAGAGAGAATCTCAAAATACATTGATTGCAAGACACTGACTAGATGCGTGAGGCAGAGAGACTTTGTTATAATATGGTTCTATAATTCATCATTTACGTACAAAAATTAGAGTCCATACAGAGAGCTGGTTTTGGGTAACGAAGGAAAAGGTAAAAAGAGGACACTAAATATTTGCCAGTATGGCTTAATTGCTTTATTTTTTATAGAATCAAATAATATTCATTAATATACTAACAAAATGGCATCCTGTACATTCTGTGAATGGTGAGCACTGAAAACAGAATACCATGTCTAAAGGTGTTTGCCTGGTGTGATAAAACCAATATAAGAAAGCTGTGCTGGGGTTGCTCAAATCTGAAGCAACACAGCACAGGTCTTCCTTGTGCACAGAGGGGTAAATCTAGGCTTCACTGACACAACAAAAACTCTTGCAAAGAGACAAGGGTTTCCCCCACTGAAATCCTACGTTTTACTTCAGAGCTCTTTCAGAATTCTTTTTCGTCTAAGCTAAGATATAGAAATGCCCTTTCTCCTACTGTCCCTCTTTATCAGGTCAGCACATGACATAAGTGACTAAACATTTTGAATAAATCATAGAAATATTCTGCTATCATTTGAAAAAAACCACCTCATTTCAATGACAGAAAGGTAATATCTAATGACCTTTATTCTTGCATAACTCTAAGAAAAAAGGCCACAATAATTAATGCCATTTTGAAGGCTGTAGCAACAAAGGACAGGACTGTAACTTTCTTCGTGTCAGAGACTTTGAAAAGTAAAGGAATTAGAAAGGATTTCAAGGCATTCAGTGCTGTTCGTGTCAATGCTTCATCACTGTAACACAATATTCCCCCCTATCTGTTCAGTGTACACAAAGGTCATCATTGGAATTGTTTAAATCATCACAATTAATTTTAGCCTCTGACAAAGAATAGAATTTTCCTTTCTCTGTCTGCCTTGTATTTTATTCTGCTTTTGTCTTAAAATCCTCTTGATGTGAAACAGCTGCCATCTTCAACCTGATTAACAGATAGGCATGGGTTCTTTATTGCCAGCATTAGCTTTACAGCACAAATCACACGGCTTCAAAAGGCTGGGGAAACGATCAAACTGCTCATGACTATTACAAATGATTTCAAGCAATTCACCACTCCTAACTGGCGCTGCTTTTGCATATGAATTTCCCAGATAATTCCTGAATATGCTGACATGCTGTGTCAAGTTTATTTCTGTAGTTCTGACAGAAACAAACCAAAAGCTCTCATCTGAACACCATCCTGGACAACCAAGCATGTTATATATACATTTTTTAATTTGCCCCTTTTATTTCAACCTATGTACACCACTATCACTTATATGTATGGGGGTGAGAAGAAGGAAAGCAGTATATTTTTAATTTTGACATTAATTTTGGCTTTTAATGGTAGGATGACATTGTCTATATGGAGAAAAGGAAATAAATAAATCTGATGTAGAAGCTCAGGGACTTCAATATATTTGTAGAAATATTCTTGCCCCATTAAAGACAAGTGAGAAATTTTTGCAGTTCTTGTGTTTCCCATTATTTTCATCTTTCTTCACAATTTATACTTTTGCTATTCGTTGCCTTTTTCTCAGGAGGAATTTTATCTGTTCCCAGGCTGCAAATAACATGTTTCTTTTCCTATAATTTTTAAGAAATGGGAAAATCCTTATCCACTCCTCAACGTTATCTCCCTCTGTGATCCAGCATCTTGTTTCTCTTTCTGTCCATTACAGAGAATTCTTCCAGTGTCCCCACCCCTCACAGATATCCTACAGACCATTTCTCTCTGATCTTTACTGCATTGAAGAGCAGGTTTAAAACTTACTACTGAACCTGCACTTTACTTACCAATCTCTGCTTCCTCTTTCAGGTACAGCTGCAGTTTCTATTGCATTTTGAGAACTCAAAATCCCTCCCTTCTCGAAGGACCCACACTGTCACTCGCCTACATAGCTAAGTATTCAACATAATTTTCTATTCTAAATGTAAGTATTTCCTCTGACAGGTTCTGTCTCTGAACACTCCCACCAAATACTCTTTCATTAATTATCCCCTTTTTGTTCCTTATTAGCTTTACCACTCTAACGTTCCTGCCAGGCCTGGTCTCCGTCACTGACCTCCACTTCCTCATTCTTCCACGAAGCATGCACAGAAGTTAATTTTGAACATTGGGACATCTTCCACTTCCTTCCTAGTTTAGTTGAATTTAGGTGAACAGCCTGCTAGATTTTGTCTTTCTCTCTAGACATTTGCCAGAGCTCGGATTTCCCTTTGCTTTGCTTCTTTTCCTATATTTGCCAAGTTATTTTGTAATCTTTACCTCGACTTTCTCATGGGTAACAGATATCTGTGTCTTCGCTCTGATCCTAATGGTCCCATCTCCCTGTTTCCTTCTGCCACACACATTTTGACTCTCACCTTCCACTTCATCCTCTGCAGCTAATAATTGCTGAAGCAAACACACACTTTCCTCTTTGGCAAGACAGATGAATTTCAAACATTATCCTCATCTGTGAGCCTCTTCTGTTCATCTGAAATTGTTTCAAATTCAACCACAAGTTCTCCTTTGCAAACTAGGCTGCTGTGCTCTGCAAGACTGCTGAATGACAGCTCTCCTTACATGTGACACTGATTTGTAATTCACTCTGCTGAACTACTGGAGGGAAAAACTTGACAACACCATGATAAATGTCTACATAGTATGGATATGCAAAGCCGCTTCTCACTCATATAAAGCCACATCTTGTGCATTATACAATGCTACTTCTGCGTTCCTCATCAGCCGTTGAATTCAATGCTATACCTACGATTTGACCTGTTATGATCTCATCTTCTCTTATGCTCCCATGGTTCCCTTTTTTCTTTTACTACCTACTTTCCTTATGCTTCTTACTCATCCCTTCCAAACTTGCAGATTGATACTTTGCTGCTGCTTCTGCACTAACAGTCTGCAACTGTCTAGCCAACATCCTCAGACTCACTGACTCCATTCCTTTTTTAAATGCAGCAGTAACCCAATCTTTAATCAGCACACTGCAGCCCAGTTCTGCCTGCTTTTTGCTTACTATTTCCTATTCCTTATATCCCCCCAACCTTCTGTTCCTATCATTTTTCACCACAACCTTCTCTAGCTTTGTCCATTTTTGTAACTCTTTGGTAGGATGTTTGTATGAATATTGAGTTATAAAATTACAATGCTCTACTGACTGTTAGAGCATGACACAGGTCATCTTCCTTGCTACCATGAAATGTAGTTACACATTTTGGACATTTCTGTGACTAGGAGCCTTTGCATCGTGGTGGGTATGAAGTTAACCTTTGTCATTCTTGCATTTGCTTTCAAAATTTGATTTGCGTGACTGGGTTTCTCTCTTTCCTCTTTGACAGGTTTTTACAATGACCTGTAATTTTAACACAGTGTGTTCTTCCAAGTACTTCTTTGGTAGTCCCAATGGAAAACATATTTCATGAGGCCATCAAACCCTTTAACAGCAGAGGAATTCGTTGCAACTTCTATAAAATACTCACACCGTCTTTCCCTTGCAAGAGTATTTCTGCAATTCTTTTAAATAAAGCCATATTTCCACTGGCTTTTTTTCTTCTGTTTTAAAACCCTCTTAAAAATTTCCTCACCATAAATCCACAAATGAAATGAAAGGACTTTAATCCAGCCCATCCCTCCTCCACGCATTCAACCATGTCATTAAAGTTTTTGTCTCCTTTTTTATTATGACAACGTACCAGCACCCATGTGAAGTTCCTACAGCCATGATGGCAAACATCATGGCACCATACCTGCGAGGAGAGGAAATTATCATTTTTCCTCCCCCCACATTCTTACTATTGACCAAGGTTATTCTCTTTATCATGTGCAGATTTTATTGAGTGATGCCAAGTGAGATGAATAGAAGCAAATAATGACAGTGGCGCAGTGATGAAATGAGAGACAGAGGTCGTCTAGGTTTTATACTGAACAAATTGAGTCACATCCACTTCTCATCCATTATTTAGGGGTGATTGGGCAGGCTTGGCTTCTATAGATTTGATAATCATTCAGATGTCCATATTAAATATGTAACATAAATTTCTCATTTGGCTGTCGATGGCTTGTCACTGCAAAACAACAATGCATAAAAAGGGCTTTAATGTATGGATTCTCAGAAATATTTGACATAAATAAATATGTAAAAGGCAGATAATAAAATCTGTTTCTGTCTGCCTGCCAGCTAGCCTTCATGTCAGACTGGACAGCCCCATCTAATACTGTGATTTTATGCAGCTGTATCCTATGAATATTGGCCTGCACACTAGAGATTAAAGCACAGCAGATGTTTCTCTGCAGGCTAACAAATATATCACCCCTGATAACGAATGACAAATGTTGTTCCATATTGTGTCAGACAAAACCAGGGCTCTTGTAAAACAAGTGTTACAGCTGGAATAGGATATTTTAACACAGTTACCTAAGGAGTAGACAAACAGACAGCCGCCTGCTTAAAAGGTAGCAGAATTCTAACCTGCAGACATGCAGACATAGCAGCAATCAAATGCTGGAGTTCAGGAAAAGAGGAAAAAAACCTCCTCACAATAATATGAAATATTCAAGGCTTTCTATGTACTATCATCAGATTTTTGTGTGTGATCTTGTCATGGATCATTTGCAGCTATCCACCGCTGTTCCTCAAAGTGATACAGAGAGTGTGGTTTGGTGTGGAGAAAAGGTGTGCGATGCTAGGAGACACACAGCAAGTCATCCTGTTACAGTCCGAATAGTGAATTTATTTGGTTTATTATCCTGCAATCTAATGCTATCCCAATGGCTTCCAAGAGGTGGCAAGATGGATGTAAGGAGAGGTGGAAGAACAAAAATAGCCTGTGTGTTATGAAATATTACACTAGGCTAATTAGTCTACTGCATTGTTATTTATTGCTGGTTTATTTGGGTCATTTTTCCCCCCTTGTGCGCGTTAGCGATACATTAATATCTGGTCAGCAGCATGCCTTAGCAGCATGTCTTGGCAGCATGGAAGCAATAGCAAGTTCTCCCTCTTTACCTGTTTGTTAATTCTGTGCCCTTTATCTGCTCCCTTGCAAAAATAGACCCTATAACCTTCACGGGAGACAAGATGGTTGAAAACTCAGCAAGTAATGAAGATAGGATCATGTTTTGGTGCTCAGAAGATTTGGATGTTTCAGCTGCTGTACTTTGTGAATGTATACCATTAGCATTTTTTTCCTTAGCTTTTGAGTTGTCATTTGTCCACTGAATCAAGTACTAAAAAAAAATACATTTTTACTGCTGGAACAGACAGTGGAGGGAAAAGGCAATACAGCATCATGGCAACTTTCAATCACTTCCTGACTTGTTAATGAACTTTTTTTTCCCTTTTCTAACTGAGACTTTGCTTTTGAGCTACAGTGTTTTCCCCAAGCCATTTTATACAATGAGATGGTAACAGTTGTTTGTCTGATAAAGCACGTACTATTTAGAACACAGATGTTTGATTATTATTTATTTCTCTCTGAAGCCCACTAATTCAGTCCCAAATGATCTTTTTTTTTCCTTTTGCTTAAATTTAATTTGGAATGTATGTTGTTGGTAAGTGACAGATAGTTTAATTATTAATAGGATCCCGCAATGCAATGCACCATAGTTTTAAAGTCATCTGGGGCCAAACCAACACTACTTCCTTCCTTCCTTATGCTTCTGGGATTCCTTGAAGAATGCAAAGGTAATTACAAAACTCATGACAAATCTGCATGTATTATGTCCTTTCCTCAACATTTGTGCTTGCCTATGGTTTTACAAAGTACCGTTCTTACTATGAAATGGCAATGAATCAGTAGAGACTTCTGCTATGGTTGCTACCTTGGGAGAATGGACTATCTGGGGAGCAAGGGGAGGGGGAGAGCAGAGGAAGAGAGAAAAGGGAGGAGGGGGTTGAGATGCTGAATCCTGGTGCTGTAGTACGTGATACTGAGACAAAAGTGGATGCACTCAGCCCCTGGAAGGAGCGTGACTCCACGAGGTCTGGTTGCCACCATGGGGCATAATCAACACATGATCAAACTATGAGCTAGGAAACAGGATTGAGGAAATATTAGGAAAAAAAAGTCTGAGGTAGAAGCTGCTGAAATAACTGACATTTTCTCCATGCTTGGCATGAAGTAAAGTCCTGGACAGGTATTTAATAGTGTTAATGGGTTACACTTTCTAAGGTATTGAATGTCTCTCCTTAATAATTCCCTGACACTCGCGATATTTCCTATTTCTGTAAAAGTTGTGTATGAATACAAATTGGAAGGAGGAATGTGTTTGCACATATTCTGATTCTGATGTATAATATGTGGCAGAACTGTTCACATTGTAACTCAAGTTTATATATGGACCTAAACTTGGACTATGTACTTGGACATTAGAACTGAGGCTCATTCCAGATCCTAAGTTGATTGACACTTCCCAGAGCTTTCAGAGTGGAGCGCAGGGACACACAGGGACTACCTTTCCAACTTCAGACTTGAGTGCAAAAGCTGTGAATTTAAACAAACACTGAAGTAATTTTAATCAAGTTTGGAAATGTAAGAAATAAAAAGTCTTCCAGGATAGATAGAGGTAGGCATCATTTAACTGATCTGAGATTTTAGGTGGATATTTGATAGGCTGCAAAAGTGAGGTGAAGGCCTACAGCTAGGGAGTGAAACATGAAAGGTGAAAGTTGCTTGGTGATACTTTATTGACATGACCCAGTTGAGGTCATAGCTAAGAGGGCTATCTTTAGTCAGCAAATATCGTATAAAAACCTAGTTAGCAGACTGCATGCTTTAACTGGTAAAATGTTAACAAACTTAACTTTTAAATACCTTACTAATGCAATTGAAACCATCACTCATGTGTAAAATCCATCCTTAAAGAGAAGTAGCAATAGAGTAGTAGAAAGAAAGTGCTGCCAACAACAGTTTCATTTTTTAGTACGGCATCTTCTACTCCTACCAAATAGTCTAGTCATTCCACACTTGTACTGCTCTGCTACTGAAGTCTCTGACAAACTAGCATGAAAAAAATATGCAGTGACAGAAAGAAGAAAATACAAATGCAGGTGAAGTTTTGTTTGTCCTTTCTCTTCTTGTACATGAGAATAAAAAGCTCAGACAAAGGCTACTCAGACTACATCAATAAAATTCTAAAAAATCTCAAAAAATAAATTAGCTAACCGGAGTTACTTACTCTGATGAGAACTTTCCCTTTGGATACTTACTCAAGCTAAACCAAAACATGCCTCCAAAAGACAACACTTCTGAGAGCCTCTGTGCTTCCTAAATTACTTTGGAAATGGGTTTTACAATTCTCAATCCCATAGGCATTTTTTAAAATTTCTTTTACAGGTCACTATTCTTTCAGAACAAAACCACTTGAAAACAATAACCAAGTACTCATCAGTGAAGTTAATTAAGACTGAGAAATAAAACTGCCATAATGTGATGAATTTATTGTTAAAAGTATTTTTTGTTATGTGTCTCTGAACAAAGGCCATTCATGGCAAAAAAGACAGATACATTGGATAATATAGCAGGCTCTTCTCTCTTATGTACTTTCACAGCCTC
This sequence comes from Coracias cyanogaster, assembly GCA_033124195.1. NCBI lineage: Eukaryota > Metazoa > Chordata > Aves > Coraciiformes > Coraciidae > Coracias > Coracias cyanogaster. The sequence goes on along the minus strand of JAVSBS010023553.1, from coordinate 9,401 downwards.
TAAATAATACTAATAAAAGAATCCAACCCAAAATATTATTGGAAGTTTTACTGGAGAACAGTCATGAAACATGGTATCAGGTAAAACACAAGGGTAGTTACACAATCACAGAATCATTTAGGCTGGGAAAGATCTCTAGGATCATATAGTCCAACCTTCATTGAATGTCTTCCTAACCCCTAGACCATGTCTTGAAATGCCACACCTACCCGTTTTTATAACACCTCCAGGGATGGTGACTCCACCACTTCCCTGGGCAGCCTGTTCCAATGCCTAACCACTCTTTCAGTAAAGAA
>JAVSBS010023552.1:67707-79806 GCA_033124195.1 Coracias cyanogaster | reverse complement strand
GCGCAGCGGGCCCCCCCGCGAGGGGAAGGGAGAGGCGGGGCTCCCTCGCGCTCCAACGGCCGCCCCTGAGGCGGGCCGGCCCCGGGGCGCGGCGGCGGCGGCGGCGGAGCGCCGCGGTTGTGGGCGGGTGCGCGGGCAGGGGCGTGTGGCTGCGAGGGTGTTGGGTCCGTGTGGGGAACCGGCCGGTTCTCAGGCGTGCAAACGCTTGGGGAGCGCGGCTTGTCCCTCGGCCCGGGCGCAGGAGTATGTGTCGCGCCTTGCGTCCCGCACGGCCCCGGCCTGTGCGGCTGTGGGGAGGCGGGTGGCGGCAGCTGCTCCTTGAGGGGCAGGCGCAGGCTGCCTGCCTGCGGTCACACGCAGGAGTACAGGCGCGTACGATGCAGCAGCATCGCCAGCTGCTGCAGTTCAGCCCTAGGCCCCTCTTGCAGCCAGCCCGAACATGGAATCACTTCGGTTGGAAAAGACCGTTTAAGATCATCGAGTCTGACCGTTAACCCAGCACTGCCAAGTCCACCACTACACCATGTCCCTGAGTGCCACATCTACACATCTTTTATACCTCCAGGGATAGTGACTCCACTACAGCCCTCGGCAGCCTGTTCCAGTGCTTCACAACCCTTTGAACTAAGAATATTTTTTCTAACGTCAAATCCAAACATGCTCTGGTGTGACTTGAGGCTGATTCCCCTCGTCCTGTCACTTGCTACTTGGAAAAGAGTCTGATCCTCACCTAGCTCCAACTTCTATTCAAGGTGTTGACAAGAGCGAGAAGGACTCGCATGAGCCTGCTTTACTGCAGGCTAAACAACCCCAGTTCCCTCAGCTGCTTCTCATACAACTTGTTCTTTAGACCCTTCACCAGCTTTGATACCTTTATTTGGACACACTCCAGCACCTCAATGGCCGCCTTGGAGTGAGGGGCCCCAAACTGAACACTGTATTCAAGGTATGGCCTCACCAGTGCTGACTACAGGTGGAAAATCACTTCCGTAGTCCTTCTGGCCACACTATGATACAAGCTAGGATGCTGTTGGCCTTCTTGGCCACCTGGGCACACTGCTGGCTCATGTTCAGTCACTGTCAACCAGCTGGCTTTTCTGCTGGGCAGCTTTCCAGATACTCTTCCCAAACCTATAGCGTTGCATGGGGTTGTTGTAACCAAAATGCAGAACCTGGCACTTGGCCTTTTTGAACTTCATCATATTGGCCTTGGCTCATCAATCCAGCCTGTCCAGATCCTTCTGTAGAGCCTTTCTACCCTCAAGCAGATCAACGCTCCTGCCCAACGTGGTGTCCTCTGCAACCCATGGGCCCAGGGCTTCTCAAGGCCCTGTTCCATCACAGGCTGAAGACAGCTATGGCTTGGCCCTCAGGCACTGCCAGCCTGGCACATACTACCTGCCCAGCCCTCACTTGTGGCACAGATGTTTGGGCATTCGGAGCTTTGTGGTCCCTCTGTGTATTGCCGTATGTCTTAGCACTGTAACTCATGTCGGATGAGAGCTGTGAGGAACATCAGGGCCCAGGTCAGCCTTGCTAGCTTTAGGCATTTAACTGTGGTTCCCAGGGGGGAATGCAGCACAGGCACCCCTGTGTTACAGGGGAGGTGAGAGAAGAAGGTGATAAATGGCTTTGGTGAGCAGTTAACCCACATAAGTTCTGTATTACTTCCACAGTATGTTTCTTGCCATGGAGTTTAAAGGCAGACTAAAGTGACTGCAATCATCTTGCATGGAACTAATTCAGTCTCAGCTGTGTAAAAGTGCTGGAAGTTAATGGTCTGTTATCTCTGAAGTGATGCATTTGTATATACCTGTATACACATATAATCCACATATGTGTTTGAAGCCAAAACAGGGACTGCTAACGACTTGTGGTTGCAGGGGTAAAATTAACTGCACTTTCACATAGTTTCTGATGTTGTCTGATGTTTTTATAAACAATGTTAAGAAAACCCTCTTTTTGAAGGAAAGAGGCGAAGTTAGTCTATTGAGATTCTCAGATGTTAGCATAGTAACGGAGATAAGGAACCCAGGCTATTTGATCGCTTTGTAATTAAATACTCTTTCTTATTGAAGCTCTTAAGGATATGCTTTCTTCATCTGAAACTTCAGAATTACTTATTTTGCTACTGAAATCCTATTTCTAGTACTATTGGAAAGCATGCCAATGGCAGGCACTTCTGCTTTCTCAAATTGACTGCCATGTCATCCCTCTCCTCATTGCAGTGTACTCCAGATTAATCAACGCTGAGAGAGAATCATGCTCCCAGACTGCCTTCATACATTTTTACTTAGAAGCAATTTGAAATGCAATGTAACTACAACGAGCTGCTGAAGTCAAGTCCAGCTACTGTAAATTTGATGACCTTCCTGAGATGTTTGTCCCAGCTTACACTTCCTGTTTCCCCAAAACACCATAGAGAAGTTTATTCGCTCTTCAGGATGACTTGAGGACCTGCCTTTCTTTTTCAATGCTGTTGCTACAAACGGACCTTTTTTTCTTAATGCTGCATTTTTAGAGACTAACATTTTCTTTTAGTTTGTTTGCTTTTCCCTGCAGCACTTCTAGCAATCCTTATTCACTATGCCTTATCTATTGTCAAAAGCAGAAGTTAGTCAACTTGAAAAAGGACATAAGGAACAGCTCTGGTCAAATGTTTGAATGAGTCATCTGCAGAGGAGTTGAGGTTAATGGAGGTGGGACATAGGTTCTTCTTACTTGAACACTGTTTTTGGAACCTGCACCAGGCATGGAGGGAGATCTGTGGAACACTTGAAGTCTTCCAGAAAACAAAGTAGCGTGGGAGGCCCAGCATCAGGTTTAAACTTGCTGTGCAGAAGTCTGCCCTTTGGAAAATTGGTAGGTGTCTATGAATTGAAAAATGACAGAAGCTTGGCTTATTCCCAATTAATAACTATATATAACTTGCATCAAGCTACGATATAGTGGCAAGATATTGGTAAATAAAGAACACAATTCTATCAACAGAGAATGATGTTCTTACATGCTGTGGATCATTACCTTACTAAACTTTTTATAGTGGTATAGAATCAGCACAATAACCACTTTCCGTGTCATTGTCAGTAGAAGTATTAGCAAGCTGTTTGTTAGCCTGTTTTCCTAATGGAGCAACTCTTAGGCAACCATGTTGGCCATCAGCCTCGCTACTCGGTAACTTGTTGGCCAACATCAGTCAAACTTGGCAGCAGGGTTAAGACGTAAACAAACATGAAGTTACAGCTTCTGTAAAAGCTGGTATATAGACAGCCCAGAGATCCAAATTAATGCTCTCACCAAGGGCAATGTAGCCCATACCCAGCCCCTATGCATTTTGTTTGACAGAGCTGCCAGCCAACCAACATGCATAGAGTTCCAGATTAATCATGGTTCACCTCCTGGCCCCTTTTCAGAGCCATGGATGCAGAATGGCTACTTATAGGGAAGAACATGGGAAATACCCAGAAGATCTAAGAGCGGTTACTGCAGTGCAAAGTGTCCTGCAAAGTCGAGGTGAAATACTAGCATGGAAAACAAGGGTACAGCTTGGGAATTTTTACCAGGAAAGAATATCTATGAAACATGACTCTGTTTTTTTTTTCTGTAGCCTTTTGCTGCATCTAATCTGACTTCACTGGGCTCTTTGCTTTCTGAAGAGGCTTGCTAGCAGTAGATATCCAAGGTTGTAGTACAGTCTCCTCTCGCTAACACACCTGCCAAGGATCGTAAACTACAAATACGTCTATCTGCATAGCAAGTTGATTGTACTGGTTTTGGCTGGGAGAGAGTTGGTTTTCTTCCCAGTAGCTAGTATGGGCTATGTTTTGGATTTAAGCTGGAAACAGTATTGATAACACAGGGATGTTTTAGCTATTGCTGAGCAGCCCTTACACAGAGTCAAGGCCTCTTCTGCTTCTCATCCCACCCCACGGCGAGTAGGCTGGGTGTGCACAAGAAGACAGCTGACCCCAGCTGACCAAGAGGATATGCCATACCATATGACATCATGCTGAGCAATAAAAGCTGGAGGAAGAAGGAGGAAGATGGGACATTTGGAGTCATGGCATTTTGTCTTCCCAAGAAATCATTAGGCATGATGAGCCTGGCTTTCCTGGAGACTGCTGAACACTTGCCTGCCAATGAAAAGCGGTGAGTGAATTCCTTATTCTGTTTAGCTTGCATGCACTGCTTTTACTTCACCTATTAAACTGTCTTTATCTCAGCCCGCGGGTTTTCTCACTTTTATTCTTCTGAGTCTCTCCCCCATGCCACTGGAGGGAAGTGAGCGAGCAGCTGGGTGGGGCTTAGTTGCCAGCCAGGGTTAAACTACATCATTGATGCACTAAAGTTGCCTTAAAGTTGTGTAATTTTTTTTTTTAAAGATGCATAGCACAAAGAAAGGAAGAAAGAAGCTGCAGCAGACCAAGAGAATTAAATGATAAACCCAGGTTCAGATAAAGGGATACAGGGGAAGCTAAAATACAAACTAACGCTACTACTATGTCATGATGAATTTTGTGAATGATTAAGTTAAACAGAGTTAAATTCGAAAGTTTCAAGCTAAAGTGGAAGGTTTTGATAAGATTTGAGAGCCCTTGCCTGTATCCTGGATTCCTGCTGTTATTTTTGTCATTCCATAGAAGCTGCTACACAATTTGTTCCATGGATGCTGTATCACAGAATGACTGAATTGCCTAGATTGGAAAAGACCTTTAAGATCCTTGAGTCCAATGATTAACCTAACACTGACATGTCCTCGACTAAACCATATCCCTAAGCACTATGTCTACACGACTTTTAAATACCTCCAGAGCTGTGGACTCCACCACTGCCCTGGGCAACCCGTTCCGATACCTGATAACCCTTTCAGTAAAGAAATTCTTCCTAATATCCAGTCTGAACTTCCCTTGGCACAACTTGAGGCCATTTCCTCTTGTCCTATCCTTGGGAGAGGAAACCAACACCCACCTCTCTACAACCTCCTTTCAGGTAGTTGTAGAGAGGGATAAGGTCTCCCATGAGCATCATTTTCTTTGGGCTAAACAACCCGAGTTCTCTCAGCTGCTCCTCATAGGACATGCTTTTGATGCTTCAGCAGCTTCGTTGCCTTTCGTTGAACATGCTCTAGTGCCTCAATGTCCTTCTTGTGGTGAGGGACCCAAAACTGAACACAGTACTCAAGATGTGGCCTCACCCATGCCAAATACAGAGGTAAGATCACTTCCCTAGTCCTGCTGGCCACACTATTCCTGATCCAGGCCAGGATGCCGTTGGCCTTCTTGGTCACCTGGCCACAATGCTGGCTCATGTTCAGTTGCTGTCAGTCAGTCAACACCCCCAGGTCTCTCTCAGCTGAGCAGCTTTCCAGCCACTCCTCCCCAGGCCAGTAGCATAGCCAGGGGGTGTTGTGACCAAAGAGCAGAACCCAGCATTTGGCCTCATTGGAACTCACACAACTGAGTCTCGATGAATTGCCAAGATCCAGGTTTTCAAGACGTAGATGCACGGGAGTAAATCTGCTACTTTGCTACAGCCTGATGTCTTCAACAGTGGGTGATCTTCCAGCAAGAAATGTTCATCAACCTCTGTCCTGGGAGCACAAATACACTCATGGGGTGGTGTGAACCCAAATAGCTGTCATCAAACCAACAGCTGGTTGACACTGGATGCTCAGCCAAACTCCATCACCAGCTACCAAAAGGTGATCCCATGCAGCTCTTTTGCTACGAAGAAGTGATTACCATGCTGACTAATAAACTAACTGCTTACCTGTTTGGTTCACCACATACAAAATCCCAGGAACAGAATTTTGAGGAAATTCAATTCAAAAAGAGGACCTGAGAAAAGGTCATGACCACCTGGCCTGTCAGTCTCTCCCAGAGCCTTTGAACCTCTGAAGCCACTTTCAGACTTATTTGGAAGAGTGAAAATCTTCAGACATCATTACGTTCCCTGGAGGTTTGGGGGGCAAGGGGATGGGTGGAGATCAGCAGCTGGATGGAGGAGAACAAAACCGATGCTCCCACAAGCAGAAAGGCAGAGTTATGCAGAAAATCCCTCTGCAGTACTGCTGCTTGAGATTAACTGGGGGGCAGGGGGGAAATGATACAGTAGGGGACCAAGGGCATGCATCACAGAAATTATTCCATTACTCATTATTTCCGCTGCTCATGGAACCACTCATTTTTAATTGCTTTACGAGAGTAATTTGGCCAAAGACTTCCAGGCTGCGGCAATTAAGAAAAACTGCACATCTCAGCACTTTTAATCAATTAATGTTGCTTTATTAGGCAGAATCCTTTAAATTATCTTCAGGATAACAGCACTGCTCTTAATCTAGTGTTTGAAGCTGTTGACCCAGGAAGCTGGGGTTCGGAAAGGGAAGGTGGCGCACAGCCACTGCTTGGTATCACTTACTGTGGGCTACTGGCGACCTGCGTGGGCCATCACCCTTCCGTGAGGTACTTACTCCTTTCTGTTTTAAGAATCTAGTAGGATGGATCTGATCAGCTTCCATAGGTATAGAAGCGGAATTATAACGTGAATGGTATAATTAACACTAAAGAACAAACTGCGCAAATAAACTGAAGTGCCACATTCTCACAAAGGCTAAGAATTAATTTAATATGCATCAAAGATTTTATTTGCATTAACTGAAGATTCAAATATTAAAATAAGTCTACATTAAATTACAATATTAAATATGCTTTAAATACAATAAACTAAACGTGTTTAGTTTCTAAACACAAAGGGAACAAAAATAAGAAGGAAGAATGCAATACAGTTAATGACACCAGATGAGAGAACGAGGACTTTTAATATGTAAATCCACAAGATGTCAACTCTCAGCAATGTTTACTTTATGAAGAGGTGGTGGCCTTTTAATTGATGCACAAACCCCACACCACAAACTTAGTAAGGTGCCTCTCAAGAAAATATTGCTCAGTTAAATTCTCATTTATGCCATGATCAAAACTCCTTTGGTAGCTGTTTTCAGAAAGAAAAACACCAGTATGCAAATCCAGAAAACAAACAGAGTCTTGTAAGTATGACCACGAAAGGTGTCTTCCTTACAGTTATAATTACCTAACAGATCAACAGTGTCTTTCATTCTTTAATTCAAATCAACTTGCATATATACAATATGTAACAAAGTACTCACAAAATCCTTAAATCTTTCAAGACCAAAAACTATGCTTTTACAATATTGAGACCATAGAAGTCTTAAAAAAAAAAAAAAAAAAAATCCATTTTTTAAAGTGGAGCACACTGTACAGTAGGTTCCCTGTATGTTATTTTCAAGGCAGAACTAAATGTTACGGCAATTACATAAACAATGCTAAACATCAGTTGCCCTAAAATGAGGTAGGGCCTTTTTGACTCAGATCCAATCTTTGCCACCTAAACCAGCAGAAGTCATAATAAAATAGTAATCCATATCTCAGCTAAACAATCCAACAACTCACTACACACAAGAACGCAGTTGTCCTCTTGGCACTTCAACGATCTCACTTCAAAACCTGATTTATCCAAACCAGACTGAAGTTTACAATCATTTGAAAGAAAATTAACACAAACTGAAGGGATTTCATCGTGCATAATTTCAAAAATTCAGTGTATTTCAACAACACTGCTTGTACGTAAGTGTTCAACAATTAAGGGTTTTTAAAAAGTTACCCAAGTTGTCACTGTAGCTAAAGAATGCAGCATATAGGGTCTTTATGGATGCAGTTAGGAACACGTAAATGACAAAACCAGACTTGCATCCCTCACAGAAGCCTTTCTCACACAGGTGATTTTACCTTTCCATCCAACTTCAATGACATTGTTAAACAAAACTGTAGAACTAAATTTTGAAGAACCCAAAAGAACGAGACTAACTACAGGAAATAAAAACATGACGTTTAAAATTAGTAAGGAGTCTTGACAAGGATGATCAATCAACATGTCATTTTGCTGCTTTTCCACAGCAGTGCATGCAGCTGGTTGAATAATATACATCAACCTGAAATCTGCTAAAAGAGAAGTCTGGAACAGCACAGGTATTGGGTGACCTGAAGATACATGTGGATGATTTTGGTTTTTATTTTTTGTGTCTTTTTTTTTTTTTTTAAATAAAACTATTTCTTCTTCATTATGCAACATAGTGGTACTGATTAGGGTTGTCTTTGTCTCTTTCCATATAGTCTCTGTCAATGAGAGACTCAATCCTCTTTTTCAAGTCTCCAGGCTACAAGAAAAGATGAGATTAATATAACAGTTAGTAATAAAAATGCAAAGATCTTTTATTTAAAAAAAAAGCTAACACCTACGTAAGAAAATGTGCCATGATAAAGATATAAATATAATTACCTACTGATACTCTGGCTTCACACACTCATTTTAATGCCTTAGTCTTTGGATTTGATATTTTACATTTCTTACTGCTATGGACAAGCTGAATAGAAAAATACATTCCATTTTAGATAATCCTAGGATGGTTTGAAAAACAAAATCAATTACCTTTACAGGGAATTTCAGTTGATTATACAATTCAGAAACAAGGAGATTATGACCAAGAGTCTTTCTCATCTTCATTATTCGTACAATAGCAGCATCAATCTGATATTGCCGGTCTTGAAATACTCTTTCAGTTGTGCTGACCTGTTCCTCAACCTAAAGAACAATACACCACCACAAATCATATCACCTTATATTGCTATTTTTTTATCAATTATATGTCTACAGTTAACATGTGCAATGAAACTCACGTATTCTTACTCATCTTTGAGACAGATGCATGCATTACTGCATGCCAAGTGGTTCTGAAATGTACTGCTAAAGCAAGCCAAAGATAAAATTAAGGATAATGTAAAGAAAAAAAAAAAAAACATGTCTAATTTTAAATCTATTTGATAAAGTACATCTTAAAAACTCACTTCAGATTTTTGAGAGAACACGTATCAGTTTGACAGCCTAAATACAGTTCCCTTTTGTATCGAACTGATCAATTCCAAATTGACTTTTAGGGGTTTTAATATGCAAAGGCAAAAAGGAAAGAAGTCAGTGTTAATTAAAACAAGTCACCTTGCGTCAAGAACTGGGATAGAAGTACAACAAAGACAGCCACCGCAAAACCAGGGACAACCCTGACTTCTTACCCACTCAATGAAGAAGTGACATGGTGACATTTGATTCATGAGTTCAGTATAGTACCAACACTTCAGCCATACCACAGAAACTTCAGAGAGGGACTGAAAACATCTACAAGATCCTATCAATTTAATACATAGCATTTGAATCTGCAAGCACAGGAAGGAACTTAAGTTGTCTTCAGTGAGTTTTAAAATCTTCATTCCCTCCATGAGTCATCCTGACTCCTGAAAAATTTAAATATCTGTATCTTTTCTCAATATGCAAAAACTACAAGAGGAAATGCAGAGATTGTGTCGCTCTGCGTGGGATGTGGGTAAACCGTTAATATAAAAAGAATGAGTGCAAAAAATAAATACATACTGTTTCTTTCATTTGGATTTGGTTGATCTTTATTCTAAACAATTTATGCTTGAAATCACCATTAAAGATGAATTTATCTCCGTCGTCTACGTCCTTGCCCTTTGGATTTTTAATCAACACTCGTGCTTTTCCACAAGCTAATGACTGCAAGGTTCTTCTCAATTCGCTGTCCTCTGTGAAGAAGTTCAAAGTACAGGAGAAAGCAGAACAAATCATTAACATGAAGAGTTTTATGTGATTAACCCAGAAATACGACTGAGAAGTCACTGGGTTTATGTCGGTGCCTTCTTCCAGCTAAGCCCCAATTAGGTAGCAGCTCTCAGCCTTCAAGCTTGGTCTCGCATCTTTCACAGTAAGTGCTGAGAGCGTGCGCAGACTCGTACCCGTCAGGAAGACAGGCTCAGGCCCATCTCAGTGAGCTTCCATCCTAAAGCAGTTTCAGAAAAGATTTCACATCAATGTGAGCTTGGTTTTATCACTTCAGTTTTGTTTGATAGTAGTAGGACTGTAGAAGGAAAAAGTTGATGACAAGAAACTCAAGCAACCCATTTTATGATTTCATCACTATTTTTAAAATACCCCAGAAAATACATAATAAAATAAAAAACCCCAGAAGTCTAAATTGATAGGAAGATGTTCTGTGAGAAGGTAGAGTTTAATATATTCACAAACTTCCCCCCCCAATAGGAAAGTATTAGAAACAAGTGGGTGAGGAAAATTCTATCTAGTAAGATTTAAAGCTAAAAGCATTTGGACAAGTAGATAAAATGAAGTCTAAAATGTTCTAATGATTATCTTGCAAAGTCTTGTATCAAGACTTTGCATTAAAACAGCCTCTGCAGTCTTTAGAATACTTTTATTCACAATATAAAATTATCACCAAATGTGCTGGATCTCCCGAACAGAGTTTTAGTCTAAAAACTGAAAGAAAGGTTTTGCAATCCAGTTCTGAAGTGCAGTGTAGCTGAGTAAAAGATGAATGCTTTTATTATTTCTAAAATACTTTAACTTTCACACAGAGTGACCTTTTCCTTTTTAAAAACTCCTACCTGTTTTAGGATTACTAAAAAAAAAAACCCTTTATATCACATTGACTAAACAGGCATTTCTGGTGTTTCACACTTCTTGGGTATTTCATGTTCAGTAAATGCAGCTTGTTGAGTCGTGTTTTTGTCCAAACAAGAGGATAGTGTTCAAAACACTCAGTGAGGCGTGACCGATAGACCCGAGGAAGCCCTGTGGAAGCACTGCTAAAGCTGGGTCAACAGGAGGAGTACCAAACTTGCCAAATGGATTTCTGGAACACAGGAAAATCCCAAATGCTTCACACCTCATTCCAGTACATTATTCATCATGCTTATGTAATAAGAGGTCCACCAGAACACATTCAATAAGCAGAATATAACTTACAATCACCTTTATGGCGTTCTGAATTAAAAATCAATGTACATGCAAGAAATGGGGAGCTGACTCAATTTGAGTTGATTTGACATTTGAGCCCTGCCATTAATCTTAGGCAGCTAACAGTTTCAGTTCAGAACAACTACATTATATGGATGGGATTAAAATGTCTGCCTCACCCAACATGGGCTCTTTGACGTGACTGGTGGAGAAGCTAAAAGGCGCCTGAATTCTTGTGCTGTGAGAGGTAGTGAATTCACTCTCTGCTGTCTTTAAACCATTCATAATTCCACAGATTATTGTATTTTCTCCTTTCCACCTCTCTCCAGATTATCATACCCCAAGTTTAAGAGATGAACTCTCCATCCTCTGCATGGGAACTGTTCTACACCTTCCGTATTTCTTCTTTCTTTGTCCTTATCTAATTCCACTACACACCTGTAGAGATGGGCTAACCTGAAATTTATGAAGTATCCGAACACGAGAACACACTAAGATCAATGATGCTTTCTGATTTCTTCTCAGTAACTTTCCCAGAAGTTTCTAGCATGCTGTTTGCCATTCTGATCACTGATGAGCTTTCAGCTGATGTTTTCAGAGGACGCAATGACAGCAAAACTTCATTCCTGAGCACTCAAATCAAACCAAGCCGATCTCTGACGTGTGCTTCAGGGTATTCCTCCCCAACCTGCCCCGTGCCAGATATACTTATATTCATCAACACTGGATGCCGTTTGATCTCCTAATTCTTCCACAGCGTGAGACACTTCTGTAACTTTTTTCACAAATTTCAGATTTGACATTCCTAAGCAAGCAGCACCAAATTCTGTCACATCAGTGTTCACCTTCTTCAGATCATTAATGGCCATGTTGAGTAATACCTGGGGATGCCAAATACGAGCCTCCTTTCACTATTGAAGCTACCCATTCACTTCTGCATGCCCTTTTCTGTGTTTTAATAAATTATTAATCCCTAAGTGAAACTTCCCTCTCAAACTGTAAAAATTAAGTTTCTTTTGAGACCATGATGATCAGAGGGCTGGAGCACCTCTCCTGTGAAGAAAGGCTGAGAGAGCTGAGATTGTTCAGCCTGGAGAAGAGAGGACTCCAGAGAGACCTTACTGCAGCCTTTCAGTACTTAAAGGGGGCCTATAAGAAAGATGAGGACAGTCTTTTTAGCAGCTGTTGTTGCAATAGGACAAG
>JAVSBS010023552.1:0-58997 GCA_033124195.1 Coracias cyanogaster | reverse complement strand
TTTCCTCCCATTTGATCAGCTGCAAATCACATTAAATTATTAATTATTCTGGGGTCCAAAAGAACATTCTCCCTCCAGTGGTTTTTTTTCTTAAAAGTAAAAAAAAAAAAAAAAAAAAAAGGGTTCCTATGTATTAAAGACATATCCTTTAAAAGCCTAAGGTGAAAAAAAATTGACAGAAGCCTTCTCACTTGGTTTGCCAATAGCCTCTTGAAATAAAGAAGTCATGCAGGCACCCACAAACTTTCACACCTTAAACTAGAGCTTCCACAAATCTTTTCTATTGATAGTGCAATGATATCAGCAAGATGTTTCCCTTTTAAGAGGAAGAAATTCACTGTAACTCAAGACAGTATTTGTGCTGCCTACAGCAGCCCCTCCTAATTCCTTGCAAACACCTTCCAGTGCTGCGATTCCTCTGACACTCTTCTTCCTTCTTCATCCTGTCCTCTGGTGAAGTGCTGTTTCATGAAGCAGCATCAAAAAGTCCAGTGCCCAGAAACTAACTACTAATTATCATCTGCTCTTAAAAGAACTCTTATACACTAGATAGCTCAAAACAAATTCACACCTTTAGTTCAGTACAACAAAAATATTAAGAGAAAAAGAGTTGGTCAAAGTTTCAGATTAACAGAAATTAACCTCTTAGGCTGACAAGCTGCCAGTGATACTATTTTCATTCACCATCTTCATCCAATACCCTTTGCATTTGACAAAAATCGTGATGCAAATGATATTACTTTATGGCTGATTCCTTTGCTGCTTTCCCATTATATTGTACTTGGTTTTGATTTTGATAAGGAAGGAAACCCACAGACCTCCGAACAAACGAATACACAATTGGGTAGCTCCTGCTAGCCAGGATACACCTCCCACTCCCCTCAAAACACTAACCATGCATCTCTATTGGACTCAACAACATTGTTTTTTACCCCAATATCCAACGTAGTAAAAAAATTTCTCCTAGCACATTCAAGGGTTTTGTTCAGATAGGGACATACACAAGGGAAGTGCATTTCACAGGCAATAAAACACAGCAATTACATTTTCTCTCATCATTTTGAGCCCTCCTCTGTGTTTGTCTTCAACCATGGTGAGAAAAGACAAGTCATTCATTGCTGGGTTTTCACGTACTTTGCACCTGGGACATACCGAGGTGGGGAGGGAAGAGAAAATCTGTACTAACCTTTCTGTTCTCTGTTATTAGAGGAGTGGTTGTGGTTGGTTACAGATATGGTTAATTTATGCGAAAAAAACTTCCACCAACAGCTCTAACTCTTAGGTCTCCGCTCACAGACTGTAAAAGGTCTGTAACTTGCTGAACTCCATAGAGTAAGTTTGTCCTCCCTGGTGTATTTATAGTGCTCCTTCAGATGTAAAACAACCTGAATTTAAGACCAAGTCGAGCAGAAACTCATGCTAAAAAAGATCCCCTACATTCAGAAGAATGCAGTTCTGCTAGCAGCAAGGAAAACAGTTTTAATTGCATCAGTGGTGAACCTCTATTTCTTACCATGAATGAATCTAAATATGATCATGATTTTGTCAAGGATTCTTTCCAGCTCTTCATCTGTTGCTTCTTTATTACCAGCTCTTAACTTGGAATCCACATATTTTGCTACAAATAAATAAAACAGTTTAACAGCTTTTAAAAAAATAATTTTAAATAACCAACTTAAGTGTCTCCCACTTGAAATATTACTGTATGTTAAATATCCTATATTTTAAAATATAGTAATAAGTGTTAGATTTTCTATTTTCCCTTTTTTCATCCCTATGTTTAGTGGAGTGATAGAGCCCTCCTGCACTACTGCCATAATGGAAAAAATATCACAAAAGGGAACTGTCCAAGAAAAAAAATGAATCCAGTACAATCATTTAAACTAACGCATTAGAAATTCCCACATTTTGCGTTATACTCATATCAAGAACATTACTTGTTGAAAGACAATGTCTTGGAAGTGTACAATGCATATGAATGTATTTTATGAGAAACAGAAACAAACAACACAAAGACTATATTTTTGTAGACCATTACCATGTCCCGCGGGCTCCTTGGCAGGAGCATACCAAAATTTAAACAGAAGCAATGCTTTCAAGTTAGTAGCTTCAGAATGCCAGAAATAACATTAAGCCATGAGTTTAGCTAGGTATTTATTCAGCCATATTAGCATCCTTATACAACCTTCTGAGTAAGAAGGAAACCTTTGCAGGACCTGAAACACCACAACCCACAAATTACAACAGCCCATATCATGGCTTTAACCTGTATCACTTAGGTTGTGCAATTTGCCCTACTAAAAGCTGGGTTTAGAAGGAAGCGATAAAATAAGTTGAATAAAGGCAAAAGAACATACAGAGGAAAAACAACCAACCAAGGAGTGGGATCCTCTCTTGGTGTAAATTGCTACAGCTCCAGTTTTGCTGCAGGCAAAACAGTCAGAACAGTTTTTGCAAGGTAAGGGATAAACCCAGTAATAATAAAAACATCTTAATACTATTTTTCCCCCTAATGAGCACTAGTTTCCTCTTCAAGGTAATTATTTTTTTTTTCTCAATTAAAACTCCTTGTATCTGTAGGCTTTAAAATTGTTCTCCTGACTTCAAGCTGCAAGGCAGATAGATGGGCTGTACTTAGTCCTTTTTGAGAGATCCCTAACATCCAAAGAACTCTTCCACTACCACAATTAAAAACAATTCCCTGTTTTTTGCCACAGATAGTCTTCTCCCTAACCATTTACTCCACCCGTAGCACGAGCATCACGCTCTCTGTTGTCTCCGTTGTTAGCACCAGGCACCGCGCAAGAAGCAGAGCGCAGGGACAGCAGAAGGTGGCATGCTCCATCAGGACACGCGCACACACCTAACAGCACACCCAAGCTTTTCGAACCCGCGACGCTCCCAGGTTAACTCTTGCCTCATATCCCAAAAACCAGTCTTCTAAAGCAGAATGCGTACTGCGTCACTATTGCACTAGCACACTCAGCAGCATTATCTTATCATGCTTTCTATAGATTTTTGAAATATTTTACAGAAAAATATTTGTGTACCTATCAATTCTGCAGGCTTATTTGGTCTCTTGTTGATAAATGTTTCAAAGGACTCCTTCATCAAGTTTATAAATTTTTCATTTTTCTGAAAGCACACTTCTATGATATGGTCCACTTTATCCTTAAAATCTAGTAGCTCTTGCACCATATCCTTGTCTTTTTCAGGATTAACCACTATTGTTGTCCCAAAGTTCTGTAAAACAAACACTTTTGATAATAAAATACGAGTGCTACCTATCTCCCCCAACAGACACATATACCCCTATAAAATTTATCATTAGAAAGAGTAATTTTTTTTTTTTACAGAGCTACTTTCAAGTTTTCAAAAAATGAGATGCATTGAAATCTAAAATAAAAACCCAGACACACATTAATGGATTTCAAACATTAGTGTTTGATTTAGAGATTATATACATTCAAGACAAAAGCTAAAAATAAAAACCAACACAGTAGACATGACTGTATGATGTGCAAGTTTACAGGTAGATACAGAACTGTATGAGTCATGTAAAAGAAATTATATGGAAACTGCCTCAGAAATGTTAAGTGTAATGGAAAACTTTGCGCTATTTTTCTTAAATCCTTTCTTAAGAGAGCCCTATTAATGGAACAGGTGGTGAAAAATCTGACCGCTGCTCATCACTCCAGGATTTCTCTTCCAGCAAGGGATAAAAAGCAAAAAAGCCTAGCTGACTTGCAATAAAACAAAACCTTTCCATTCACAAGAAGCAGCCACAGACTTGACTTTCTTTTCTTGATCCTATATTTATTAGCTTGAAATTAGAGATACAATATTGTTTGTCTAGTGAAAAAGAAAATCCTGTGAGGGAGGATTTTAACCTGTTGGGCAATTGACAATTGCTTAGGAACACTGATCAGTTTTCCAAGGTGAGAAAGAGGAAGATCTGCACGGTAACTGCAAAACAGTGTTCAGTTGGTACATTTTCATCAACTGAAGTACGTTAGCCACAACAACAGTCAAAGAGAGATGGGGAAATCCCTCCCAAACCTCAGAATTTCTACTTCAATATCTAATTATCCACTGTGATCTTTCACTGAGATCCTTCTCAAGTAACATTTCAGAGTATGAGGCTGCCCAAGGTCCTTAGATTCAATATGTGTTATTGCAGAACCACAAAGCGGTTTGGGTTGGAAGAGACCTCTGAAGCTCATCTAGTCCATCATATCTTAGCACAATTTCCCCTTCATTAACACAGCATTTGGACATCACAGTCTCTCTCGGTTATGTTCATAAATTGCAGGGCATTCCCCCCATTCTGCAAATGTCAAACTGAGATACAGGAAGCTAAGTGGCACCCCTGAAATCATAAAAAGGTGAGTACAGTAGAGCACAGACCTTGTCCTCAGTAACTTGGCATACTCACAGGATAAAAGTTCTTGAAGCCTCACTTGAATGCACTCTGTCATACAGAATGTTTACTGACACTATATAAAAAAATAGTTTCTAGCTTTTTGAGCTAGAAAGGTATGATAAGCCAGCTTAACAACTTGCTGCCATCAAATGAAAGGTTCTAGTCCTCCTCCTTCCCTTATTCTCCTACCTGTCCTAAAATCTTCTTTCCTTGGGCCAGCACATGGACTTTCCTGTGAGCCTCTTTAGCTCACTAAACCTGGCATAAAACTAACCTTGCCCAGGTACTGTGTTAAAACAGATCATGAAAGAGTCTATGGAGTGGCAGGCAGCACATGGGTTAAGCCAGGAGCATGACCTGGAAGGAAGAAGAAAGATGTTCCTTCTCAGCTATGGCAAGCTGTTCAATTGGCCTAGCTGCCTCTGGATCCGCATATGGGGGGAAACGGAAAGACACCCTGTGCTGCGAACTCCACCTCAGTCCTGAGGAGCAGAGAGATGACTATGTTCCACTCCCATGGACTGCACACTGCTGGACCATGCCAAACTCCAGACATGGGTATGCAGGAAAGGCACCTTTGAAATGAACTGATGTTACGCACTTCATCCTAAAGGTTGACAAACATATATGTGATTCGGGGAGAACCACTATACCAGGAATTATCAATTCCAGAGAGAAATATCTTCTGCGAAGCTTTCCTGCTTTCACCTTGCAAGAGCACTTGAGTGGAAGCTCTCTGGGGCAGCACAATTTATGCATGTTATGTCATGCAAAAGCAAACCTGAATCATCTAAAGACAACTTTGATGATGGATTACTTTCAAGAGTATTCCATTGCAAGTATCTTAAACATTCATCAGCACTGCTGAAAGTTGGTTTCATGTAGCACCAGTAACCTGCAGTAGAACAGCTACATTCTGATGTTTCACTGATTTTGCAGATACGTAAACAGTTGAGTGTATTTGTAGCAAACACAACACATAATACAGCCCAGCGTACTCTAAACATATGTGCATGTGGTTCTATTTAAAAGCAAAGCAAATCAGAATAACTTCCTGTATAACATTCAAACCTATAAGGAAAGAGATTTCCAAGTAGAAGTTTAAACCCAAAACTTATGTGTTGCTGTCCTTCATCTTATCACTGTTACTGGGCAGGGAAGCATTAATATCCCTCCCCAGATTTGCTTAAAACAGAATTTTGCTGCGTACACCTACATATTATTCTTGGTTTTGATAGAAGAAATATATGATAACAGCATAAATTTTGACATTAGTAAGAGATCTTTGAAATACCTTGATGTATTCACTCCAATGTTGCAAAAGGATCTGCTGCCCACCTTTTACCCGGCTGAAGAGCTGGTATGTCTGGATCAAATCTGATATTCTATTTTCATCAAGTAGGTTGTCAAGTCCTAAAAAAATTAAATTAGAAGAAAGAGCAAATTTAAATACAGTTGCATAATACAATTAGAAATAGATTAGAAAAATCTCTACAAAATACATCAAAAGACAAGATCCTTCAGTGTGCTTAGAAAGTGTGAATTTTTAAAGACCAAATTTCTGAAAGCAAGTGGTATGTCCAGGGTTAACATGTCCCCTTTTTTAAACTGAGTGAAATTATTTCTGTTATAGTATTTTAAAACTATTTTGACTGAAGTACTTTCCCAACCAAGCTGTAAGCCTTTTGCAGAATGTTTATGAACAGTGCTTGATCTGAAGGGTACAGTTTTATCAGGAATGACTAAAGAATGTCAGAAAACAGTAAGCTAAGTAACCTGCCCCAAATTTAAAGTAAACGTAAATACCTTGCAAGATTTTTTTGTGGAGGGCGGTGAGTCACATTTTTAGATTAAGAATGCGCCATGAATCGCCTACGCTCACACTGATGGAATAACACAAGACTACAAATTCCTTCCAAACAACTTTTGCCTTTATCGATTCACCCCACATGAGACAAAGCTTCAGAGTAACAAACGGAGAAATGAAACACAAGGCAAAATACGTAGCAGGTAACAACACATTTTTATATGTGAGAATATGACAAATGTAGTTCCAATGCAATCAGAGATACATTGTCTGGTGTTGGTGACACAGGCTTCAGTAATATGGAAGGGTAGCATTCAAGATTTATGGCATTATTTTAAATCCAGGAAGCTTGATTTCACACAGGTTGACAATTCACATCATCATTGTGGCTGAACACTACATACCACTGCCCTACTTCATTTGTTCCCATTTTAAAATGGTATTAGATTACAAAGGATTTTCAATCACTACTGAATTATCCCGTTTGCTACTATATTCTTCATCTTACTAATACTTCCACCGTTTATTATAACACACATGTTCAGAAAGGCAACCAATGTTCAAGAATGATGTCAGCTAAAGTGTTGCCTGATATTTTGATATTTCCTATATTTCTGAGATAGCAGAAGAATGAATACACTAGAAACAATTACTTGAATACATGTGACTGTTGTTCTTTTGGTACTGAACAGGGAATTAAACACCCATTCTATCATATCCAAGCATTATCTCATCTTCATTTAAAGACACCAATACACTAAGTGCTTTATTATAACCTAGATGATAAAGTTTAACCATCCTCCTTCCTGTTACAAATGAGCCATGTAACTGAAAAAAAATATTTTGTCACATATTTGACAAATGGAAAAGAAATTCAGGAAAGTCCTGTGACTCAGGGCTTCACTTAACTTCTGGAAAGCACTGCCACAGCCCTGGAAAAATTTATTATACTCACAATAAAAAAACCTGCTGCTATCTAGTCAAGGCAGTTGTAGCAATACAAGTAAGGAAATTTTCTTCTACATACCCTGCATTTGTAAGCTCTTTTTCTCTCTGTATCAAACTGACTACGTCATATGCCTTCTTCTAAGGAACAAAACTTTTAAAAGGCATTATTTTCTTCTACTTGCAAGGAATACTAGGATGTTTAGGCAAATTAGAATGTGTCCTGGATAAAAAGAATGCTGAAAGTTATGCAAGTAATGTTGGAGTTCTTTTTTTTTAAGTGCAGACATAGAATGCAAAAGCTGATCCAACAATACTACAGTCCTAAAACATAGTAACTAGGAAAATGTACAAATCTCTCAATATTTACAGGGATGGTACATATACATTACAAATCACGATAATGTTCAGGTTAAAACAAGACCACATACTTTCTCGTAAAGCCAACTGATAAACAAATGTGTCACTGGAAGAGCTACTCAAAAATAATACTTGAATTAAAGAGCAAGCAAAACTGACACGTATCAACAAAAAAATTAATTATTCTTACCTCTGTTCATGATAAGATTAAGAACAGCTAAGATGGAGGGGCCATGCTTCTTTTTATAAATGTATTGAAAACATAGAAATAACCTATTTCCAGAGTAGTTCAGAGAAAACTGTGAGCATATGTCTATCTTTCAATGAGATAAAGAAAGAAGTGAAAGGGGTATAACAATCTAGAAGTATTAGCAAACATAGATGTGATGGAGCTTGAAGGGAAACGAAGATGTAAGGACAATGTGCTAGAAAATTTAAAACCTAAAATATGGCTACTGCAAGAAAAGGGCAGTATCATTTAAAGTATTAAAAGATCAGGGAATACTGACCAAACCAAGAAATTCAGTGAAAATAAGAAAGATTAAAAATTAAGAGGAACAAAGAAATGCTCATTTGAAGATGCTAATGTCTGAATAAGGACTTCCTAAGACTGGAGCTCTTATCTGGAATTGCCAGACAAAGGGTAAAATACAGATGAAATCATATGAAAGTTCATTGCTTTGGAATGTTGTCAGTTCCAATAACTCATGATCCTTGAATAATGCAGTCACAAGAACGTGTGAAGCTACTGCACTTGAGCTGTGTGATTATCACATAAAAGAAGCTACGACGGTAACTGCAGCTCTCATTTACAAGTTCATATAATTCTGTGAAATAAGCAGTTCCAAAGCTTAATTCCTAAGCTCACTGCTGCAAGTCAAAGGAGATTCAGAAGGTTTAGCAACCTTACTGATATGGAATTGTATTTTACAAATTTGTTTCCACATACACAATTTACTTGTCACAGTGGGTATAACAGTCATAGGGTTGGCTTTCTGGATTTGTGGTAGTTTTTCCCATGGCTAATACACTTCCATAACAAAAGCTGTAGAGTTTAAAGTTATTGCAGAGTAAGAGAATCTGCTGCTTATCAGAGATTACAGTAATTTAAAAAAAATACCTTTTTGCAAAATAGCTGATAAGTGTTCTCCTAGTAGCTGTTTCTCCACACAAGCAATCAGTGGTTTCCTAAATTAGGCAAAAAAAGTATATTAGAGTATTAAAGTATAAGGGAATTGCCTGCAGTCAGGGTGCATTTGTGAATAACTTATATTGTAACACAAAAAATTAAACCATTTTCTACTTAAAAACAGAGGCTACAAATTCAGACAAAACTGTTACATGTGATACAAGTCAAAAAAGAAAACAATTAACCATCTATATCATTATAAAAGAAATCCAACCTTGAATACTAAAGAGCAAGTTCTTACACAGTAGGAAAGGGAAGCTTAGAGACCAAAAATCAATACAAAAATGTTTCTGGAAAAAAAATCAAATTGACATTTTCTTGGAAACAGACAAGCAAACAAACAAAACAACAAAACAAAACCCTTCAAGTGTTTGAAGTCCAAAACAACACAATACACGCTAGTGATGTTAAACTCAAACTTTTCATCTAATTGTGTTATGTACCTACATAAACATAAATTGAGGGAGAACTACAAGACTGAAATTTGCAAAACATTTTACATTTGTCCTTGAATTTTCCCTACTTTTTACCATTCATGAAATATGTGATACATTCACTTTAGACAGGACTGAAAAATAATGGAAAGTTTTCCTTTCCATCTTTTATAGCCTAGAAGAACAAAGAAATGCCTGAAGTGCAAAGGGATAATTAATTAATTACAACGTTTAAGCTTTTACCACTGCTTACAATATGACAACAAAAGACCAAACACTTCTTTCTGAGTTAAGTTTTATAAAACTGGTTCTAAGACCCTTAATTTAGATTTTCCAGAAAAGAGATCCTCAACACGGATTGGTGGAAGCCTTATACATAGCAACACCCACTTTATATCCCTACCTTTGCTAAAACACCACTTTTCCTGAAGCAGCCCATCAATGACTTGCCTGACCTTCATACAATACACAGATTTAGTCTCTTCATCTCAAAAAGGTTAAATTAGAATTTAGAAAGGCTCAGAGAAGGCAATAGGGATGATCAAAGTATGCAGCAGCAGCTACAGGAGAACAGCTGCACACGTTACGACTCTTCTTCCTGGGTATGAGATGACTTAGCAGGGATACAGCACACTGACAGACACCGAAAAGGTGGAAAGGAACTGACTGATCACTTTCCAATACAAGAACCGGGTCATCGGTGAGGGTACTGGGAGCCAGACTTCAACAAAAGGATGCAATTTATCATTTAATGGCAAGTGCACCGGTGGAACACTACGCCAAAGGCTGGCGCAGTCAGAAAAGCTTATGTGAATCCTAGTGAGACAGTGCAAGTATTTGAAAGAGGTCCAAACAGACAAAACCGTGTTAGGTTCTGAAAATACCTTGAGCTGAAAACAGGCAGATACTAGGACAGTATCAGGACATAATAAACTTTTTTCTTTCCTTTCAGTGGTTGTAAGCAAATATGACATACCAGTTAGACAGACCCTTGGCCTTAACACATACGGCCATTTTTATGGTCACTCCCATATTCCCTGAAATTTCAAACTACTGCTGTACAATGCTGACTGTCTCCAACAGTAGAAAGAGTCAAAGTTGTATAAAAACCTGTCCTTTGCCCTGGAAGACCTATTCTGCCCACAGAGGAAGTAAGGAAAATTTGTCTGCTCGAGACTGAGAGGCAGAAGACTATTCCCTAACAAGCAGATAGAATATTTATCTTGACAGCTAAGCTAATGAATGAGCCTGAAAGTACCTTTCGTACATCCTCAAAGTCATCTACTGAACCAACCAGATGACATGCTTATTCTGGTCAGCTGTCCAAAAAGGGATGTACTGATGGGTTGAATAAATCCTGCTATGGCCTACAACAACATGCTCTCCATGAGCTGCACAAATCTGAAGTATTTTGAATGGTGTTTCCCATGACAGTTTTGTCCTGGAAGCATCACTTCCATCTCAAGATCAAACCCAGTAACTAAGTTTAACATCCTTTCTGCCCTTTTCAAGCACATCCAGAGAGACAGTATGACTTGAGGACAACTCAAGGCCACTAATTTTAAGAACTGATGTTTCTTAAAGCAAAGAAAGGAAATTAGTGTGAAGCCTTCTAAAAGCAGGTTCTTAAGCCTTTAACTAATGGCAAGATCCAAAGCAAGGACGTGATGTATAACTAGACTGAAAACATTATGATCAGCCTATTTTTAAAATTTAAACAGTAAATAAATATATATATGCTTTAACTTTACACATAGAAATTGTTCCATATATTTTAATGTGTGTGATTTTGCTGGAAAAGGGTAGTCACCCTTCAACCAGCATTTACAGGAAGAATATTGCAGTTCAGGCATGTCCCATGACATGCAACACGTGTGTGTGAGTATATATATAAAATGTGTGAAGAAAATAAGTTAAAATGATAATTTTTATTCAGTTATCCTTTTAAAGCCCAATGAAATGCCAATATTCCATCCAGAAAATAAAATATAAGATGAAATGTTAAGATCTTAATTTAAAAAAAAAACAAACAACAGGTTACGGCAGGACAAATTATATATGGATTTACAGTGCATCAGTGATTCTGCATTACTTCCTGAATGCACATTCTTAGCCCAGCAAAACACAGGCTATTACTCAAAACCCGAGTGAAAAAAGGACAAGCTACCTTGCACTATACGTTGGCAGCAGCTGCACCAAAGCGAACTACTGTTAAGGTTCACATCCTGGACTGCTTATGAGTGATGCTTATGTCCTCTATCCTATGCTGTAATTTAACCTTTTCTTTTTTTGCCTAATGAGCCTTTCCTTCCCTCAAGGGATTTGTGGTTAATGAAGTTATCAGCACATGAATGGCTAATACCAGCTGCTGCTTTGATAACGCAGATTTGAGTTCTTATATCATGTTTCGTTAACTTTATTATACACTGATGAATCTTCCTGGACAAATTTCTCCCCTCTTACTCAAAGTATATTTGGATTTTAAAGAAATCAGTTTTGATAACAATAAAGTCTTAAAAAACCCAAGCTGTATCACAAGTGCTGTCAACAAGATAACATCTGTAAGATTATGCAGAAATAATCTATGTCTCTATAACCACAGATAACTACACTGTTTTATGAAGGATGCATGACTTATGCTAAGAAGGACAAAATTTCTACTTACTGTGTGCTGTGGTCTAAATATGTTATTACTCTGTCTCCTTCTTCTTCCAAACGCTTACTAACATGGTGAAGATATTCTGGGACCTGGCGAGACAAGAGAATGTCAAGTTCAACTACAAATCTTGGTCCACAACATTTATTTTAAACTAGAAATTTTAAGAGAATATGAATTGGAAAGAGCTTTGCCACCAGAATGTTGTTACATACTATATAATCTGTATTTTTATTAATCCATGTTATTTTATAAGTATTATAACCACACCTGACAGAAAGAAAGAGCAAACCAGAAATCTGAGAATTTTTCAGATGAAGTTAATTTCTTCTCAAAACCCTTCTGAGCTAAGCTAGCCTTTAAAGTATCACAGAGCAGGTTTTCAGATGGTGTAAACCATGTAGTTCTATTATTTCAGTGGTGTTTCTCCAGTGGTGTATCTGTCCCCATGGAGAGTTAACACTTTTAGCATATATTACGGACCCAGGTATGAAACTCAGGCTTCAAATGACGAAACTAGTTATGCATACGTGTATATATGCACACACATAGGCATGCATGTACTTATGCACGTAGATGAATATATCCGCATGCATTATATGCATATGCATAAGTATGTAGATGTATATACTGTGTAAGTTAGGGCCTTACTCCTTTTGTGTTCTTCCACAGCTTTCCACTAGGCATATAAAGTAGTAAGACTCTTGGTCTCAAAATCTGTGTCAAAGCGTTTCATCCCAGGTCCCAGTAGAACACCAGGGAATGAGGTGAATGGAGCAAGATCAGACACAAAGATTCACTTCAGTGCAATATAAACAGGCGCTTTCAAAATGTTTGTAATGACTCAGCATTAAAATGGAATTAATAAAGGTCTTCCTTTGTATTTTAGACCACCAAGTACACATATGTTTTCAGAGATAACCACATCTGCAGGCTGCCCACTGAGAGCACAATTTTATATCAAGAAGACAGAAAACAAAAATGTCTCAAGTCTATTAAATAGGGAAGAGAAACAAATCAGCAAAATAAATGCAACAAAGGAGTAAAGAAGTAAACAAGTTTACTTTTAACCACACAGTAAAATGATGCCAGTGGGTATTTTACAGCTCTTGGGCAAAAATAATATTGATGGCACATCTTCAAGCTTTATGTGGAAATTACTTTCTGGTAGCGTGACTTTAACTACACAAAATTTCACTGCGTTTCTTAATTATAAATTTCAAGTACCAAGGCAATCTGGAGTCTGCTCGTCCCTTTGATACAATACAGCGGTCCACATCAAAACACACAAATGTGTGTAAGTGTACCTGGGTACCAGGCAATTTTATTGAACATTAATATACCATGACACTGCCAGAAGCTCTCACGTAATCCCATAGCAGATAAAACTAACATACAAGCATGCACCTACCTCTCTCTCTTGCATCAATCTTTGGCCTTCTGCAGCATATAAGCAATTTGTCTCTTCCAGAAACCTCTGTTCAAATGATTCTTTGTAAACCTGCTCAAGAAATTAATTTCATAACTTACTGTCCGTAAGTGTAGCATATTTTGGTTGTCAGGCATAGAGGGCAAGTAAGATCTCATGAACACGCACAGTTATGAGAAGTGTCAGAGTAACATTACATTAACACAGAAGTTCTCTGTTTGCCCACTGGTTTTAGAAAGACTGAGATCAGAGCTGACCTCCCAGTGCAGCAATAGCATGTTTCAGTCATCAGTACTCAAATCGTCTAAATTGACAGACTTCTGTTGGTCACACAGAACACCCAACAACACAGCAGTAACACCCAAGCCACCTGAGCTCAAGACTTCCACTGGCATTTCTGTATTTAAATAACTAACTAAATAAATAAATACTCCCAACTAGCGAAACATTAGCACAAAGCAGGTCATTCCCATCTGTAAAATAATAATAAGCTCAGTAGCGCATCTTCAAATCTGCCAGGTTATCTCAGTGGCTCAGGAAAAACAAATTATACCAAATAAGGTTAAGTCTCTTTCTCCAGGGAAGGAATAAGGTGTGTAAAAAAGGGGCACCAACAACAATCATAGAAAATGAAAAATTTCTGCATAATGGTGAACAGTTTAGCACAGAACGGAGGTAAGTTAGAAAGGACAATATATAAAATAGTTAAAACAGTCTGGAGAAGGTAGCTAGGAAATAATGTTGTAAACAGCAGGACAGTTAGTGAAAAGAGAAAGAAAAGATTCCTTGAGCATGATGGAAGAACAGGAGAAATATTTCTTTCAAAACATAGAGTTATAAAACTCACTACATTCTGACCATTTTTTATGAGCACATCTCTATCTCAATGGAATGACAGATATTATAAAAGAACAGATTAGACTACGTTAGTTTCCCTAGTGAGAAAGGAAAACTACACTTTTGAGCCAATGAAGGAGAATGAAAACTTAAATCCAATTCTGTAAGAAAGATCCAATTAAGGGGAATGTTTGTCTTTAGTTAGCAGAGTACTCTGCTAAAAAATAATAAATGTGAAAAAGTCAACACCTAGAAAAAGCTGATGCAGTTAGAGAAACCTGGCAAATACCAATGGTGGAAAAAGTGGGAAAACCCACACAAATCAGATGAGCACCTCCAGGCTATGGGTCTGAAAAATCCTTGACAGAAGTTTGCCTTCTCTCTTGAACAGAAAAATTCATTATTATTTTTTCTGTTCCACTAGAGAATGTGCGGGTTAAAGTGCAAGGCAGAAAAGCAGGTAACCTGTCTGACCAAAAAGGACTATTTATGGAGTCTTCCGCTTTGAACTCTTTTTTAAACCTTCAGCCAGTTCCATAACACTGTACACCACTAGGAAACGGAGCAATCTCAGCCATTTTTTGGAACGAAAGACAGCTTCTAAGTTTTACTGCACATCACACAAGGCTGCAACGTCAACTAGAGGACAACCTATGCAAAAGTCAGAAGCACAGCATTTTTTTAGTCTGCTTGATTACATAGTATCTATGCTAATGGAAAGTTCCAGTTAAGTAACAGAGTGACTTTATCTGTTTGAGAACCTTGGCCTTAACTTTGTGTCCCCATTTTATCCTTGGCGCTTCTGCTAAGAAGTTGTCAATACACTGATGTTTTTGTGATACAGACCGAGGATCTGGACTCCAAAAAAGGATGTCTTTTTACTGACAGAGATGGTCTTTTTTTGTTCCTACATTTAATCAGCACTATGAATAGAAAATGAGTGATTAAGACAAAAAAAATATTGCATATACTGAAAGACCTGCAGATCTACTATTTACAAGCCTGCAGGCTGCTCCCTCTGCTAAGGAAAACAGGCAAAGACATCTCATTTAAAAACAGAGAATAAAAGACTGCACATTGGGTAAAGAAGTGGCAATCTTATAAACATAAAAGCTAGATTTTGAAGCATATTTACTAGAAGAATAAAACTATTCCTGTACAACACACAAATTAGAAAAGTCCAAACTCTGTTTCTAAAGACAGCCGTTATCACTGAAGTTTGCTGTACCCACCTGCAGATCAGACAGCATGCTCAACAAACTCCGCAGCAAACTTCTGTCCACAGCTTCACCATTGCGTTCTCGTTCAATCAGCAGAAGGATTCCATCAATAGTCTTGTTTTGAACTTGCTTGTCACTAATGATGTGATTTCTAAATAACTCTAGCCCCATATCCCTGTGTGAATATTGAAAATTACTAAATCACACTGTTTATTCTTCTCAAAAATCTGTATCTCAGTTTGAGAAAAATAAATACATATAAAATATATATAGGGTATATGAAAAAGAATACATTAATGGTGTGTGTATTCTTTCTGACACTGTCCACTAAGAAAACTATAACAAGAATTATCATAAAAATACAAGCCACATGCTACCAGATGCGCACACTTCAGCCAAGAAGTATGACTAGCCTGTCTCTGTTTCTCATAATAGACTGTATCATTCCCTGTTTATTAAAAAAATGACTATTATAAAAACTAATAAAACATCTGAGCAGATAGCATAAGATTCTCTGGATCAGTCAATCTATGTGTAATTTGTTAGTTTAACTCAAAAGCATGAGTCCTCTGTATGCTTAGGACCTTATGATCACCTGTATCAGATTCTTGTTTCATTCTACGGGGATGAGGAATGATGTCTCTATGCCATGAAGCAGCCATTTACTAAGCATTGGCTTAGCCAAGGAAAACAGAGTAATCTTAGATAAACTTATTACCTCCCACTTCTTCACACACATCAGGACTTCAATAAAGGGAATTTTCCCAGTACAAGGAAAAGAAAACAAAGTACGAACAGACCTCTCCAACTATTTAGTAAAAGCAAGCCTAATACGATGAGCTGGAGAAAAACTACTGCAGAGGTTGGGAAGATAGACATCCACAGGACAAGACGGGGGTGGGAAAAGGATGCCAGCTTCCTCAGACAATCTGAGGGACTCCCAAGAGCACAGAAGCCAGGCAGACAGGGAAAAGGCATGCTTTTATGTCAGTACTTTATCTACGTATTTTTTTGCTTTAGATGGACAAACAATACCAGAAATTTTCAGCAAAGCTTGGGTTTGATTGCTTGGGCAATTAAAATGTCCTTCAGGAGAGATACTTTAAACCAGAACACCTAAAGATGTGACCGTGGTGCGCTGAAAGTACAGCAGTATCATCTCAATACTCTGAGCCACAGGTCTCAACTCTCGAGAGGCCAGTGCTGGAAAGATGATCTGCACCTTGTCAGAAGTTCAGTGTTGAATTTTTTGGCAAGATCAGGAGTACCTGAAGTAACACTGGGCCAGTGCAAAGGTGCAGAGGCAGCACCCCAAGGAGGTTCCCCACAAAGCCAGCCTCACCCACGCTGTGACAACTACAGCAATATATATGCCTTGACTTGTGAGTATATGTTCATGGACCTTTTTGTTTTTCTACCCTCACTTTAAAATAAATAATCCTGGGGAAGGAGAAAATGGCACACGCTTATGCTGACATATGTTATCTCCATAAATTAACACAAAATTTCAGAGAACTACTGCACAGACCAAATACGTGAAAAAATTGTTTTTGGCCTTTGCAGAGATAATAGCATGTTCAAAATCTAAAGATTCAAAGAATACTTACATGGATACCTACCATATAGAAGGAAGCATTGAATTCTGAAGTACATATGTACGATCCAAAAATAAGAAAATGCTTCTGATCATGATCTGAAAATATATAAAGAAAATGTTTTTCTCTTCACCATCATGTGGTATTTTAAATTATAAAGCAATTTCTGAAAAAAATGCATCACACAGACATGCATCTTAATTACTGGTATGTGTATTTTCAACTTTTATGGTGACTTGTACAGCCAACAGTATGTAATTTATTGATGTTAATACTATTACTAAGTGGTATTGCCAAATACATCCAATACAGTTTTCAAATTCCTAACTATTAAACAATTTGTTCTACTAGCCTGTTAGGAGCTTCACTGCTATTAAGATACATAAGCCATTCAAGAAGTACCACCAAGACATTCAGTAAACACCCCAAAATAGCATGCTGCCATGGATTTTGCTTTTTTTTTTATAAAGAAGCTTTCAGCAGAGACAGTAATAAGCTGTGCAACAGATCTTTCCATAATAAAAATTAGTTGCCAAAATTAATGAGAAAAATAGAGAAAAATTAGTTGTACATTCAAAATCCATTTTTAACTTTGCTCATAAAAAGGCTGACTAGCTTTCAGTTTAGCAACAGTGTAACTCAGGATGCCAGTAACTAACTCACCTCCAGGCCACCTACAGAGATTTCTATCCCCTACTATCCACCTGCTACTTCCTGAAAAGATTTCATTGCTTCTGAAGCAATCCTCAAGCTGGCATAGTTTCTGGCCAAGCATACTGAAGTAAAACAGTAGCAATGCTGATTTTTTTCTTAAATACCACGAAGCGCTAACTCAGCACATGGGCAACCACTTGCTACAGGTTGTTGCTTTGAGAAGAAAAAAACCAAGAATGCTCAAAAGTAATTAAAGTGAACAGAGTTCATAGTAAAAGCCTTTTTATAATAACATAGACCCAGTTTAATTAAATTTTCAAGGCAATAAACTTCAACTCTATTTTCACCAGACTGCTGAATTTGTTTTGAATAGTTTCCATAATGCCTTCCATTTTTATTTCAGATAAAAATCATGGAGAAAGGTGGATTCAAGGAATGAAAACTTGAATGAACCCTTTAAGGCATCTGTGGCCAAAACTAAGCAACAATGTAATGAAAAGTCATTGTAAAATGCTAGTTCAGAATTATAATGAGACATTCTTGAAGGGACAATTCACATGGAGAAGATTTTTTTCTGTAACTAATTCATTGTGGAGATAGAGGACATGAAGGGCAGAAAGAAAGAGATTTACAGTTCTTTAATCCTCCTGTTTCTTAGTCCTATAATCAGGAGAATCATCTCTGCTTTGCAAAAGAACCCAAAAAAACCAGCAAAGCTCATAAATTAACCCAGCTCTTGGAGCTATCTGAAAGCAAAGACTATGGATTCTCCAATTACTTAAAGTTAACAAACAGCAAACAATTTCAGCACAGCCTGGTTAGTTTTTCTTTCCACCCATAGAAAACAGGTTCCAATGTATTTCTGAGTGATATGCCAACTTCATATGAAACCTATGAAAGTCAGAGTTAACACAACAGAACGTAAGTTTTCAACAACAAAACCGCCCCCAGCTGGGAAAGGGGAAAGTGAAAAGCAATGCTGAAACTTGGAGGAGGAGGTGCAACGCAGTCCCAAGTTAAAACCATGACAGATTTCACACTCCAAGGATATGTATTCCGAACAAGTGTTCAACTTACCATTTGTCTGCAATGATCTTGCCAGCATTTATTTATCTTCTTTAAAAATAAAAGACTATCCAGAGAATCTGTACAGCACCTATTAAGGAGAACTAGCTTACTGGTATCTTTTGAGACCAGATTCTGGTGACGATCTTTGTCAGCCATTACGCAAAGCTGCTCCGTGGATATTCTGATGTTACTGTGACTGCCCAGGGATAAATCGTTAATTGCAGAGCTTCTGCCCAGCAAAGGGGCTGGCAGTTCTCCAAAAGGCCTCCCTGTGTTTTCAAGGAATAACAGTCACTGCTCTCCAGTAATACCATCTAGTGGCTGCACTGTATAACTTTCATATAGATTTAAACAAGAAATCCCATCAGTGTCAAAAACAACCTTGTCACCAGCTGAGGTGAGAGGGATAGAAAGGTTTATTTTGTTTAATGAGTTCACACTGTGCACAACAGGAGTGACCCTAATCTCTTAAAAGCAGTTACAGTTCTAAATAATCCTCAACAAATCCAAATACCGCTCTTTTCATATACATCTCCAGGTCTCCCAAAGTAAGCTATAGCGTTTTCTTCATTACACCGCAGGTCCAACTGTTATTTACAAATAACAGAATTCTCATGCATCATATGAGTAAATCCAAATGTGGCTTTATTCTCCTCTCCCGCTCAACATCATCTCTAACTCCCTCTGGCCAAATCTGATTAATATGATCTCCTGTCCTTGGGATGAAAGTGGTATACCTATGAAATATAAAATTCTCAACTCTCCAAACCACAAGCTCTGTCAGAGGGTGGGGAGAAAGCAAAGTTTTAAAACATCACTTCAGAAGATCATCTGAAGTCTGAAAAGGCAGGGATGCAAAAAATGGTTGACTGTACACTGCTTTAAAGCAGACTATAAGATTTGGTTCTCACTGATCAGTTACGTTTAAGAGACTACTGTGTTAATGTATGTGTTAGATGTGATTTTAAATCCATCAGAGTAAATGTAATGAAAAAAATCAGCTGCCACATACGCAGTGAATTCACAGTGCTGATTTATGTACCTATGTTTCTTATATGCCATATAAAAGCCAAACTCTGTATCTGGACTGAAAAAAAAACAAACCCAAAACACACAATCCAAAACCATGTGGGACTTAGCTAGCTAACCGGAGGAAAAAAGATCTTTATGAGTGTAGACACCTACCTGGGGAATGCAGTGGACTGAGAAACTGTGAAACTGACTCTCGATGAACTGAGAGTCAAAAGCCAAAGCACATTGAAGCTATTCATCTGGAAAGAAGGTTCTTTCTGGGTCCCAGTCTTTTTCTTCTTTCTATTTTAACCTATCATTTTCTGCTAATAAAATACATACAGAGACCAGGGAAACAGTGCTAGCATGCAAAGTACTGTAGTTATCTGTTCAGTATGGCACTCTCCAGGGACCTGGAGACACATTGGCAACTACTGGTGTAATTTTTAAAAAGTGTTGTTTTAAAAAAATAATGATTTCAACTAACAATTCTAACCATTTCTGTGCACAAGAAAAGGATATTCTCTAAATTGAAGGATTTGTGCTTTCACATGATCTTCACAGACTTGTCGCAGTTGTTTGTACAGTGTAGCAGACACTTTGTAAGAACAGAGATTTTCAACAGCCTAAAAACAACAACAAAAAAGATTATGAATGAGATAAAAAGAAAAAACAACTCAAATTTTTGTGCCTGTGTAAGCAAGGCCAACAACAAAGAGGAAAAAAATAGAAGCATCATCTGTCCAAGCTGTGCACAAAAACAAAACATCAAAATGAAACTATTCAAAATTAAGACTTCATGATTCCTTTCTGATTTTGGCCCTTTCTTATACTGCTAGATTTCACGTGCAAACAAGGTCCACAATCACTATCCTGGTCATATCTCAGATGTGCCGTCAAACAGCACTACAACTCCCACTCCCCAAATACCACTCAGCAGCAGAACTCTTCCTGTAGGTCCATTTTGTGCACCCTCCAGCTCATGCACACACATACTTTTTTTGGGGTAACACAATCATACCAAATATTTTCATTTCTGAATAAAGCAGAGATTTCAACCACTCTCTCTAAATGGTAAAAATGAATACAGCTGCTTTCTTGTCTTTTTATTAACTTATTTCTTTCCGAATAGTTCCACTGACTCACACACTTATGCTAAGCTATGTAAACTGAGGGGTAAACATCATAATAATTAAAAAAAAAAATGGAAAGAAACAACAAAGCCCCCATACTAACCATTAAATAAAGACTTGGATTGATTTATTTGGACCTCATGGGATTTAGTAGAGTATTTATCCATAGCTGACTAAGACCACCAATTCTGCCTCGAACCAAACATTCTTGTGGTCACTCCATTAATGTAAATCGAGCTGTTATGCAGTGGACTCAGACCACACTGAGACAGCTCTGGCCACCTCTAGAATACTGCTGTTCACCATTCAGTAACTACATTGTCTTATACTAATATTTCTTCCTCACAAGAGACTCAATGAGAATGCCGAAGAGAAAACATAGCTGCTTGGTACTGCTGCCTATATTTAGAATTTGTTCCAGGCACGCTTTATTTTAACTTGTGTGCTGTATTTCAATAAATTATTTTATTAATAGACCATAGCATCTGAAATGAATCACAATGAAGACAGCCAAATGTTCTGTGAGAAGTCTCAAGTTTACAGTAAGTATTTTGGGGCATTCAGTGCTTCATACAATATTATCCAAAGGAGCTGGACATGATTTCTGGAACTAAAACTCCAGCTGTCTTTTACTTTAACTTCACCTCAACTGAATTTATTCTCTGAGGTGATACTACAGAGAACACTGCCTAGCATTCAATGCCCTATTTCACCTGGGCAACTAAAACTGACCCAAGAATTTTTTCCTTTACTCCAGAGGATTTACAGTGTCACATTTTGTTGACAAATTTTCTGACAGCATCAATGAACCTGGACAAAGTTTCAGCATTTTCCCAGTACTTGGCCTTTACTTGTTTTCCCTCAAATTTTAGCTTTTTTTGGTGTGTCTTATTTTTTTGTAATACGAAATGTTATGGTGCCTCATGCCAGCATGTAACTCTGTCGAATCATTAATAAACATTCTTCACTCTGTTTCAGTTTAAGATCTCCCAAACACTGGGCTAGCAAGTGCGTGGCCCAAGAGAGAGGTGAGGGGGAAAGCAGGGCTGCTTCTTTGGGCCTCCCTGCTGGCTTAAAGTGCATTTCAAACAGCAACTGTATCACCTCCATGCCACCTCTACTAGCTGTTTCTGCTTTTTTTTTTTTTGGAGGGGGACATGAAATCCAGTAATTTTTTCTTGTTCATCTTGCATTTCAGAGTTTTTGCTGCCCCTCTCTCTGGAGAAAATTGATTTCATTTTTATTCATCTTGCACACAATTGGTTAGGAAAAAAGCTACAGAAGTTATCACATATACAAAGATATGAAAAACACAAACACTTTTAGAACTTTTACTAGATTTGTGTAGGTGAAGAGTCTGTTTCAAATCAACCCTTTTATAGCTTGTTTTGAGCAGAGTCTTCTGTTTTAACATTTTGCATGTAAATTATTGCTACTTCTTGTATTATTTCCTCTACAGGTTCTAACACCCTGAAGAGTTTGTCTTCCAAAATACAAGGTGAATCCGCTTTCAAGAGATCTCCCCATGGGGTAATTCTAACCACCTGATGTCATTTTATTTAAATGCACATCAACTATGGCTTCCTCAATTTTAATACAATATTAAAGCAAGCAAGCAAACAAAACTATCACACAGTGCCTATGTTGTGTTTTTCAACTGGTCTTAAAACAAGTAAATAAAATGACATCTGCAGCAAACAGTATTCACACATTTTTTGCAAATTGTTTTGTTTTGTTTCCTCAGACATAGCCCTTCCTATCCATCCTTCCAAACATAAGTCTGGTTAGGACTCTCATCAGTTTTTTTCCTTCACTACTACACTGTCCTACTCTATGTCCTCCAGAAGGGCAGCGCTGCCCCATTTCAGGCTATTTAGGACCTTGCTGCAAAGGGAATTTTCTTTTTCCATTATTTTTATCACTTACTCCTCACTTGGCAATTCTTTTCACTGCTCCACTTTCTCCATCCCATCAACTATAAGATACTTCTATCAAAATCTATGCAATCTACCACCAATCCCAGACATCATTTCTATTTTAGTCGCAAAAAATTGGCTGCCACCCTCCCATTGCTCACTGACTACGTCTCTGCCAAGCACCTTCATGCCTGATCCCATGCTGCCTCTAATGCCTAGAAAATAGTATCTTTCGGGCCTCCCACAAAGCCTTGTCATTGTTCTTCAGTTTTTCCTTGCCACGTTAAATAAATAAATCAGACAGTTCAAAGACAGGCTGGTACACCAGGCTGCTCACCACAGTGAACTCTAATAGGCCTCTCACTTCCTCCCTTAAAGTCAGATAAAAACAAAAACAAAACAAAACAAAACAGAAAAGCCCTGATTGCAAGAACTGATGCACAGTGCGAAATTCTCCCCTGTGCATGACTCAGTGCTCACCAAGAGGCAGTTAAAACTATCTGTAAGTACAGATCAGGTTTCTGATGGATGCTGAACTTCATCTTTTATTCCTTTGGCAGGAGCATAAGTCCCTACCTAGGCACAGACACACCAACCATCACCACCCACTGTGCAGAAATCTTGCTGATCTGCATCACTGCCTTAGAGATTATTGGACTGGCCTTGCGCAGTTTTTACAAAAAAGCAGGCAAACTGAAAAAGCAAGAAGTACAGTTCTCCCTTCATGGTTTGTCTGAAATCTCTCTCCTCCTCTTCTGCCAAAACTCAAGTCTGTACCCCGGTGATTTCATAGCCATATTACTATAATCCCATTCCTGAGCCTCTGAAAACAAGTTAGGTAACGCTCAAAGCATCTGTGGGGTTCTGGGTTTTTTTTTTAATCTAGGCATGAAAAAGCAGGAAAATGTACCATAAAATGTATTACGTAATTCAAACTCTGCCAACCTGCAAGTATTAAGAGATTAATATACTGCAGTCAAATTATCTATTTAAAGTGAATAAATTTTATTAAGTAAATATGTATTTACATAATCAGTGATTTTAGACCCATATATTATATGCCCTAACTAATCACAGGCACAAGCTCTCAAATTCATCCTGATTTTCTTGAGCATGGTCCCAAAATGGACTGCTGGCTTTCTCCTCCCTCACAGTGTGCACTTTGCAGACAACATGAAACCTACCTCAGCTGAACATTCAAAAAATTTTAGATGAGTGCAATAATGTCTTAAGTGCTGACCTGGCAAGGAGATTCACATCTGCACCCACATAAAACTCATAACTAACTTAAACTATGTGGCACAACTTAGCACATGAGTAATTTTTTACAATGTGATCACAGCAAAAAATTACTATTTCAAATACCTCAAAGCACATACATTTAAAGTAATACAGACCTAAACTATATATAAATTGAGAAAGTAGAAAGGAAAGGGTCATGAGTATTTCTCCCTTTTGCCCTCCCTAGCCCCTGTTCCAGAAATATGTCTACACTACTTTAAGCAAAAAAAAAACCAAGATCCTGATTGTTATGAAAATAAAACAATAATCTGAAATACAGGTAAACTGACAGTCTGTTGTCTGCTCAATCAAGACTCTTTCTTAATTTCCCAAAGGGTACTGATGCTAAAGTTGAACTGTTATTATCTAATATCAAGTGTTTCAACATTACTATTTATGAGAGATCATAGCAAGTACAAAAGAGAAATAAATCATCATAAAATATGTATCTGCATAAGCAAGCAAGAGCAACATTCTGTTTCAGCATCTTGAGTAGGCACTGTATTGAAGAGACTGAGACTTAAATCTCAGCCCTGCCCAGGCACTGCTTTTCCACGTCTCCCAACATAAACTGCTTTTTCATGGGCCCAGATCTTGGTAACTCTCCAGGGAAGTGATATATAAAGCTGTAAACTGACTAGAAACAGGGTATTGAGCAAACAGCTCAGAAAATACAATCAGCTTTTAACAAATAAAAACGCGTACCTCCGTGAAAGTCCCAAAGCACTTCATTTTCCTGTTGCTAAAGTGAAAGAAAACCCTCCGCCCCTTACCTGGTAGAGCTCTTCGAGGTTGTAGTTAATGGAAATGCTACCCTGTATCGCTCCCACCGCTTCGTGAAGCTTTTGCCAGGTGTCCTGAGTGTAATTATCGGGTAATTTGGGTCTTTCTGTGAAGGAAGATACAGGTAGTTGAGGAGCAGCCGCCTGAACCAACCCTTCTCACTCTGCCCGAGGAAGCCTCGCCGAGCCGCGCTGTGCCCGATCGCTTCCGTCTGGCACAAGCAGGGGGTCACTAACACCACCCGAGGCGACGAAACCTTTGCTCGGGGCACCGCTCCCGCAGCCGGCCGGCCCCGCACACGCCCGGGGCCGCAGCACGGACCCGGCCCGGCGGCCTCGGGGCCGCTCCCGCCGCAGGGCCGCTGTGTTTTACCCGCCGTGTTACTTCTAGCGAGGTAGCCCTCGCCTCGCTTTAATTAGTTTTGACACTAAGGTGGCTTTCTGCCCGCTTCCTGCGGGGCGCAAGTCCCCGCTGCGCCGCTCCTCCCGCTGCCCCCACGCACCGAGCCCCACGCGTGTCCCCGCCAGCCCTTAAACCGGGTCGGGGGCGGCAGCGGGGAGGGTTATCAGCCCGGCGGCAGCGTCCCCTCGCCCAGATAAGGCGGCGGGGCGGGTGACAGCGGCGGGGCCTCCCCCTGCCGCCGGCCCGGCCCGGCCCCGCCGCTGCCTGGCCCGCCGCGGGGAAGGGGCGGGGAGCGGCCGGGCCCGCGGTAAACAAAGGTGGGGACGAGGCCGGGCGGCGGGGCAGGGCGCACCTGCCGGGGCAGAGGGCCCGGGCCCGGCCCGCACCCACCTCTGAAGTTCTTGATCACGAGTTTCTTAGAGGAGGCGGTCGCGCCTCCTCCTCCTCCTCCTCCTCCTCCTCCCCCGGCCCGGGTGGCGGCGGCCAGCGAGGCGGGCTTGGTGAGCCCGTTGGTGTGCCCCACCAAGGCCGACAAGTGCGGCTTCTTCTGGGGCTCGTCCGCCATCTCCGCCCCGGGCGCCGTGTCCGGCCGGGGCAAGGCGCTGGGCTGGGCTGGGGCCGGCTGGTCCCCGCCTCCGCTCCCCTCCTCCTCCTCCTCCTCCTCCGCGGCCGCCACCCAGCCGCCCTCCCCCACCGCGCCGGCCTCCCAGCCCTGCCCTCAGGCGGCCGCCAAGCGCCGCCGGGCCGGGAGTCACCGCCAGCCTCCGCCCTCCCCGGGGCGCCCCAGCGGCCGCCCCGCCCGGCCCGGCTGCGGGTCTGGGTCTGTGCCGGACTCCGGGCCGCCCCCGGCCCTCGGGCAGCGCCAGCCCCGCTCACAAGATGGCTCCCGTGTCCGCCGGCGACCGGGGCAGCCCCCACGGGGCCAAGCGGGCGGCAGCGGCTCCCCGCTTCCCCGCCTCGCAGCCCATCGGTCCCCGCTGCTTGGCCCGGCTCTCGCTGCTGCCCGGCGCGAAGCGGCACCGCGTCAAGGAGTGCCCAGGACAGGAGCCGAGATGCAGCCACGTTCCCTAGCCTGACCTCGGTCACAGAGAACCACCAGCCCCAAGAGGCCGCGCCGGGTCACCGGCAGCCCCCAACCTGGCCGGGCCCCGCCCGGCCCGCACCCACCCGAGCACAGCGTGCCCTTGCTTTACACGCCTCACGTTAGTGCGATGGCTTCAAGAGTTAAAGGCTCGATTTAACTTTTTGGACACAAGTTTACAGAGGCTCCCCCGCGCAGGCAGCGAGGACCCCGGGGCCGGGCCGGCAGGGAGGTCGGGCGGGCGGGCGGGCCCGGGCGCTCCCCTCGGGAAGCGACAGAGGGCTCCTGTCCCTAGGGCCCTGGCACACGAGTGGGGCAGAGCCCGGGGCTACCGCCCGCCGCCCTGACGAGGCGAGTGGACACGGGCGGGCAGAAGCCGCCACTCCCGTGGTACCGAGGTCAGCAACCAGGGCGGACACAACGACCACCCACCCCGGGCCGCCCGCCAGCGTGCGGCACACCCCAGCGCACGAGGTTTATCACTGACGCACACCCTCGGCCCCCCGCCCATCGCGCTTTCCCATTGGCTACTGAGGCAGAGCCACGCCTCCTGGGCGGGGAAAAGGAGCCGCCGCCGGTGATTGCGGAAGGAGGGTGAGCGCGGGGCGTGGGTCACGTGACCCGCGGGGCTGTTGCCCCTTCCAACCAGGCGCCGGTTGGCTGCTGGCTCGCGCCCCGTCCCTCGCCGAGTACCGGAAGCGCGGTGGAAACGCCCGGAAGCGCTGTACCGACTGCCGGAAGTGCCGCGCCGTGGCTTGAGGGTGGGCTTGCGATGGGGCAAGGCCGGCTGGGGCTGGCGAGGGGCCGCCGGGTCCGGGCTGGGGGTGCGGGTTTGGGTGCGGGGGGAGGTGCAGGCGCAGGCCGGAGCGCCGGGCGGGTGTCCCTGCGCGCAGCCGTGCGTCCCGCCGCCGCGCTCCTGCCTTTCGGAACGTCTGCCCTGGGCGTTCGGAACCCGCGGGCTTCCAGGGTGCTCCGCCCTCCCCGGGGCCTCTGTGCCCGGGCTTCTCCTCCGCACGCAGGTTCCCCGGCGGGCAGGCCGTGTGTGCCCCCTGCTCGGCTTTCCCGGGTCCTCTACCCGCGGGCCGGCAGGAGCTGCCTGCTGGCCGCAGGTTCGGTAAAGTCACCTCGTGTTCCCTCAGTGAAGGGCGAAGAGAGGATCCGCTATGAGATACTCTTGCTTTGCTGTTCTCTTAAACTCCTGTTCATTTTGCAGAAATGTGATGCAGCTGCGTTTTGTTGGGGATTTCTGCCTCTTCGACTTTTATTTTAATGGCACACATCACCATAAATCAGTATTTGCAGCAAGTAAGCGAGTTTTTCTATTTGTGGGTGCTGCTGGAGTATGTGGATGTATTTTTCTTCGCTATAAATATGTTGCCTCGTTTAAGAAATAATCTAGAATGTGTGATGTGGTAAAGGAATATAGTTCTTACATCTGTATTAAGTATTCTGGCTGTGTGCCAAGGATGCATACGCGCAATTTCTGGAAAGTGTGATGGTAAAGTGGATAGTGAAGTAATTTATCAGTAAAAACTGACACGGTGGGGCTGTGTTTGTGTGTGTGCAATAACAAATGCAGCTCAGGCGTTCAAGAAATACAGGGATTTAAGAAGTACAGAAATGTGGAGATACTATATGGCCTGAAGGATGGAGAGACAAGAGCAGGGTCACAAGGATATCAGCTGGACCGAATCCTCAATGTCAATTTTTTACTGTGACTATGATTACTGCCTCTTTCTGGACCATCTTATTTTCATTATTGCTATTGTCTCACTTCAGTCAAGACAATTGAGTGAAGGGCACAAAAAGAGAGTAATTGTTTTTTTGTCTCAAAAATGGAGCAGCTGAGAACTCTCAGGTCAGTGATCTGCACTGAGGAGTTGGCATCTTGTCCAGTTGACAGCTGGTTTAACATTTAATAAGAAAAACTGCTTCCAAAACACAAAACTTTACACTTTACTTTACACTTCCTTTACTCAAAAATGACTCACCAGTCTGTAAAAGTGTTTAAGCAGTTGATTTTCCCTCTTTGGTGCTTCCCTTGCTCTTTTAGTTTATGATTTTTTCCATTTCCATACAGTAAAAAGATTTAATTTTTTTTCCTATCAAGACACAAAAATATGACAAATAAAGCAAAAGCGGTGGGAAATGAACTCTAAAGAAGTAATGTCTAAAACTACTTCCACAACTCAAGATGTTTCTAGCTTGGTGTCACAATAAGCTGCTCAGAGACTGTTTTTTACTAGGAGTTATCATTAGCAGGAAGCAGCATGAAACTGTTCTCCATAGTTTACAATCTTGACCGCTTTCAGAAGTACTCTATAGAGATGCTAGTCTAGTATCAGACATTGCCGTTGGAATGATAGCTACATGTTTAATCTACCTGGCTCCATTTTTAATGATTACTCAAAGATTGTTTATGCCTTCACATAGATGTTTGATGCCTGTAAGTCCCACTGAAATTTTAGAAAGCTTAACCAAATCTGGCTTGCAGCTGCTGTTTTACAACACTAAACCCATCAAAGTTGTTTAGGTATTCTCTGGTTTGCTCATATCCTACGAATGAGGAAAAAAACCCACAGGGATGTTCTCCCTACCTTCTCCCTAATACCTTTTAGAAAAACAGGTGTATTGAAAGTACAATATTGATTCATTCAGTTTTAAACCTTCAAAAATTCACATTTGAGTTGGTATTGATGTGGATGCACAGTGGTGGCAAGAAGGTGGTTTCCTTAGTTGTGTAAATATGTTGTATGGCTGTGGTTGAGCTTTATCCTGTAACATGGCTGTTTTCTTTGATAGGTACAAGAAGCCATTGACAGCAGAGATGGACAATTCTGTGCAGAATTGGTATCGTTTAAACATCCACATGTTGCAAACCCAAGGCTACAGGTGAGAATCTGCTTTTGACCTTTGTTCCTTTCCATTGGAGATAAACCTCAGAAATCTGTTTCATAGCCCAGAGCAGGATCCCCTTGTAGGTTCTTCTTACATTATATATATATATATATATTTTTTTTTTTTTTTCTTTTTCCTGTCCTGTGGATGGCTTTTTGTGTTCCACTTTGAATTGTCTTCTGGGTAGATACAGTCTTGTAAGTCCCTTCTGGCCAGTTCTGCACTAGTTAGTAATGTGGCACAGTGGACGTCACTACAAAGTAGCGGGTAGCAAGGGCCCAAAGTTTGGGCTATGTCAGAGTTAATTTTCTTCCCAGCAGCTGGTGCAGTGCTGAGTTTTGGATTTAGGATGGGAATAATGTTGGTAACACACTGGTGTAGTTACTTCTAAGCAGTGTTTACACTAAGTCAAGGACTTTTCAGCTCCTCACACCACCCCACCACTAAACAGGCTGAGGATCCTTTTATTCAAGGCTAGCTCTAATCATGTTCTGGAGACAGAATGCACCCTAGCAATTTATTAATGATTATTAATATAACTTGAGGTTCTTATAGATAGCAAAGGCACGTGTGCATGAAATGCCATTGCAAAGTATCCATATGATGTTTTTGGTGCATTGGATGTTCCTTTAATGTTTTGTTCATTTATTCTATACTTAGCTTCCGTCTCCAGAGGAGAAGTGTCAACAAGTTTTGGAACCCCCGTACGATGAAATGTTTGCAGCCCACCTAAGGTAAAGATGGATCAGGAATGTAACGTCAGTTGTGAGGCATCCAGCAGGGATGGGGAAGGATATCCATAAGTTTACTTAATTATTCTAAAGGGCTTGCATCTGAAAACCTGGTATTTATTACTCTTATAAATAATGCTAGAACTGCAGGAAATAAAGACCTTCTCTTTCCTCTCCACGTAAAGTTTGCTTTATGTACCTGGCAGCCATCTGTGCATAGCCACTGATACAGCTTTGGTTTCTGTGCTTGCCATTTCCTTTGCTCTGCGTTTACTAGCTCTACAAGAATTTAAAGTGAAATAAATAAGGGAGATAAATACTTTTGAAAGGCAATTTTAGTCATAAAAGTACTCTTAAGGCAACTTTAGGACCTAAGTAATTCTTAGGTGAGGCTTTTACTCTAAAAATGTCTGCATTAACACAGCCTTTAGTTCACTTTCAACTATCCTGGAAGTTTTTATTTCACCTGTGCTGATTTTGGTGACAGTTTCAATAAGCATTTGCATATTACCGCTGATACTGTATGTATTATAGAAACAAATCCCCATTCATCTCTTGGATCGATTTTCTATAGTTATCGAGCTTAGTGCTGTTAAAAAACCTGTGCCGTTTTGTTAGCAACATTTCTAATTATATTTCTGTGTCTTTTAAATAAACTGTAAAGCTCTATGCCTGTTAAGCATATATGTCTTACATATATGATATTTTCTGATGTGCTAATGTGCCTTTTCTTTGACAGGTGTACTTATGCTGTTGGAAACCACGACTTCATAGAAGCATACAAATGCCAAACAGTTATCGTCCAATATCCTTTTCCATAAATCTTGTATATTGTTTTCAGATTAACTCTGTCTTCTTGTAGAAGTTATCTTTACTCCTTTTAAAATCTAATAGAATATGGTCTGCTCCCAAACACACTTCAGCTATTTTAGGCTCTTAAGTGAGGAAATCCAGATACACTCTTCTCCTCCCAATTTTCTGTAGGTCTAAGGAAGAATCTGACACTTGGCTCTAAAATAGAAAATTAATTTCTCACAGAGTATGAGAGACCCTCAGATCATGAATATATCTCCCAGTTTGTACTTGGCCTAAGGGCAGGATACTAATAAAGCTGCAATCTTATCTCTAGTTGGCCAGTGTTTCTTATGGCTACTGGCACACCAAGTAGTGTGTGGCTGTGCTCATATTCTTCCCTACTGCATGTTTGCATCCTGACTCCTCATCTACTTGCTGCTTTTTTGGTTTCTACCCTTTAGGGTAGTAATATATGGTACCATTGAACTGGCGTTTTAAAAATCTGCGTTTCATTGCATAGCATTTTAACTTCTCCTAAACACAATACATCTTTCCTGCGAGCGTTTCAGGCACACAAAGAAGAAAACTGGTGAGTACACCATAGAGAGCTGCCAGAAACTAAACTCATCTTTCCGTAGTATAATACCATAGTAGTCAAACTAAAACTATGCCTGTAGTTTTTATTGCCAGCAAGCAAACACATAAAGAGTTTGTTCAAGGTGAGATGGTATTTTATGAAAGCCACAGTAAAAAAGGCTTCAGAATTAATTCTTCCTCCGGTGTAGGATTTCTGAAATGCTGAGATCTTGAAGATCTTTCCTTTTTAAAAGTTTATTCTTCTTTAAAGATTTATGTATACTTTTCTAGTTTTATGACTAACTTGCAAAAAAAAAAAGAGCTTGTTTCTTATGTCTTACTTATTGCATGATTTGTGCATACTAAGTATACTATGTTTCACTTTTCCAGGGCTTTACCTATTATGTATGCTGTAGCCCTCGATCTTCGCATTTTTGCTAATAATGTAAGTAGGTCTGATTAATGGCCTCATTACTTTTATCTGTTTGGGGTTTCCATGGTAGAAATATTTCAGATTGTATTACATAGCCTAATTTTGCTCAGTACTGTTTAACTCACTGTTTAGGATTTTGTAGACCCACTAAATTCATCCAATCCTACTGAAAAACGAGGTTGCTCAGTCTGCCCACCTCTCATTTGCAGCTTGAACTAGAGAGGTTCTGAGGACCCGCGTGCAACTCACAGCAGTTGCGTAGAGCCTGTGAAGTGATTTAGTACTGTCTTTCTAGAGTAGCATGGTGGCACAACTCGCTGTTGCCATGTGTTATCCTTGGGATTTGCCGGAGGCCTTTGTAAGGGTAGAGATATCCCAGACAACTGAGCTGAGCTAACCACTCAGCACAACTGAAGGGGGAAGTTTGTGCATCCTTTCACCTCTTCCAGCTCCGTGTACTGCTTTTGGTTCTTGTTGGAGCCCTTGCTGAGCCCGTACAAATACTGACAAGAAAAAACTAGGCTAGTTAATTGAAGTAGCTTGTGTAGAGATCTGCTAGGCCA
Source organism: Coracias cyanogaster (assembly GCA_033124195.1). Classification (NCBI taxonomy): domain Eukaryota; kingdom Metazoa; phylum Chordata; class Aves; order Coraciiformes; family Coraciidae; genus Coracias; species Coracias cyanogaster. The sequence continues at coordinate 26,777 of JAVSBS010023552.1, read as the reverse complement.
AGGTAAGGGGCAGGGTTGTGATCTTGCTCCTAGTCACTTTACCTGAAGAGGTGTAGCTAGAGTTCAAGTTAGGTTAGAGTTTGACAACATCCAGTATTTTTAGTGTGTGTCCCTTCAGCACTTTCTTGTGCCCGCTCACCCACAAAACAAAATTTGGCTTGCTTGCACAGAGAGTATCATCTTGTGTGTGTGCCTTCCCTGTAACAAGTCTCAGTTCTCTGTCTGAATGAGACAAATTCATCTATCGGAGATGCATGAGAAAGGGGAAAGTAGGATCAGTCATGCTGGAAGTGTTTGAACTCTGTCTTCTAACCATGGTAAGTTCAAAAGATGTGGATGCAGAGAAGAATTCTGCAGGGAAGGATGCATTTCCATTTCTTTTCCTTACATTTCAGCTAGTGAGAATGCAAGCATCATAATAAAACTTTTTTGAAAGCATACAGTAAATATATACTCGCTATTCCTCCCCTACTTCCCCCTTCTTTATTCTTTAAATTCTGCATTAATCAGTGCCTGGATCTTTCCCATGTGTTGGCAACTGATTTTTTTTTTTTTCCTTGCCTCTGTAACATAATTTTTTTTTTCATTTCTCCTCCAAATCCCAGCATGTGTTACTACTAGAAAATGTTGACTAGGGTTCAGAAATAAAACCTAGCCTTAGTGGCTGTGGAGAGAAGCTTAATTATAAATTCTAAATCTTAGGCTCCATAACTGGGAAATCGTTTTCCTTTGCTTTTGTTCAAAAGACATTTTTTGTCAGGCTCCCGATCTTTGAAGACTTGGATTAATGCTCCAATTCAGCCGTCAAATGATTCTGAATTTAGGTTCCGGAGAGCTACATTAAGCTTAGTGGTGCTAAAGGTAATAGCTGTTAGTGCTGTCCTCCTGTGCATGAGGTTTGGTACATGTTCAGGAGCCTCTCAGAGTATTTTCTTTAATTCTGTGAGCTTGACTGCCTTCTTGATTTGGGGGATGGCAGGTATGAGAAATCTATTGCCTTAATACTTTACAAAATGCTGTATTAGGGAACTAAACTGTTGACAACCCAGAGAACCAGGATGTAGAACTACATATTGTTTCTTGCTGTGTAATAACAGGCAGATCAACAGCTAGTGAAGAAAGGGAAGAGCAAAGTTGGTGACATGTTGGAAAAAGCAGCAGAACTGCTGATGAGCTGTTTTCGAGTCTGTGCCAGTGACACGTAAGTGAAAGATCCTTTATAGAATTTGCACTATTAAATTGTTAGGAGCTTAATGAACCTTACATAAGATTTTCCCACATACCAAGACTGTGTCTGGGTAAGAATGAACACTTCTGAGGCTTGTTTCCTCTCATTTGTGGTCTGTTCTCTCTTGACTGTTAAATAGAGCTGGAGAGGCCTCCCTTCAGGTTTAACATTCCTAGCAGATGTTATTGGGAGGGACTGATTACATTGTCCCTGGTTCTCAGGAAGGATCATTAACACTTTTGTACCCTGCTCCATTGTGAAGCTTGCTTCATTATGATTAGATGGAAAAGAAGTGGCTCTTTGGTTTCCAGTCTTAGCAATTTTAACACATCCGAAGTGGAGAAAATGCTTTTGCTTTCTTTTTGTTTCCCCTTGAATATTGTAAGCAACTGTGATGCTAGTCTGTGTGTTACCTGCAGACCAGAGTGAGGCTCCTTATGCAGATGAATAGTATTTTGCATGACGTCTTTTCATTATGTTGAAGAGAAGAGCTGTTTAAATTTAAGGTGGGAATACGTGTTGTATTTTGACAGTGCTGTTGTGGTTCAAGACAAGGAGTTTGGCCTTGACTTTTGTTTCACACACCTATTTTTATCCTAAAAATCCATGAAATATCTATGGAGGGAATTTACCATAAGGGCAGAGTCATAATTTTCTTACTATGTTGAGTACTAGTAATTTTGTTTGTGTTTTCTTATGACAGTCGAGCAGGCATTGAAGATTCCAAAAAGTGGGGCATGTTGTTTCTTGTGAATCAGCTGTTTAAAATTTATTTTAAGGTAGGGCTCAAGTCTGGTAAGCTATTTTGTTTTTCATTATCTAATTCAAACCCACCTATTTTATATTATACTGTCTATCTACGCTCTAAGTAAAATGCAGCTATTTTTTTCTTTAACAGATCAACAAGCTCCATCTATGTAAGCCCTTAATTAGAGCAATTGACAGCTCAAATCTGAAGGACGAATACAGTATGGCACAGCGAGTCACGTACAGATATTACGTTGGACGCAAAGCCATGTTTGACAGTGACTTTAAGCAAGGTACTCTGTGCCAGTAAGATGGATTTCATCTTGCTGCTTGGTGTGAAATCTGGCTCATGTCGTGTGTGTGTATGCGTGACTCAAAATGTGTGTAGAAGGTGCAGTTGTGTTTGTGTTGATTGAAGGAAAAGTCACGCTGAAAGATCCAAGGCCCTCAGGCTGAGTCGGGTCAGAAGCGATATTACATGACACTTCTAATCATAGCATATGGCCAGTTTTAAAATATTTTTGTCAGTAAAGTTCTCTGTAGTCTTACGCTTTATGTGCATGCATAATAAACCATGAGCATCCGAAAGAATAGGTTTGCAACTGGTTTCATGAAGGAAGCTTTATGACTCTCTTACCCTCTTGAAGTTGCCGTGTGCCCTGTAGGAAATCTTCAGCAAACTGTGCTTTAGCATGAGTTTCTCAGTGCATTGATTTTGGAAAGTGTAGAAACCGCATTTCTGAGCTTTCTAATAGATTGACTACTAGCGATGCTTCTAGAGGTAAGGTGTACAACTTCCATTGCTAACTGAAGCCCCTGACGAAAATCAATTGTGGAGCCGGTTTTGTTACTCTAAACAGTGTCTTCTGGCTTCTCATCTTACTCTCTCAGTGAAAACTGGTGGGGGTTTTTCATATGGTCATGCAGTGCGACCTCCCTGGCACGTTTTTGCAGCTGAGCAGATGTGTGCATCGCGTGCAGCTTACATCTGCTGAAGAACCTAATCTGTGAATTTAGAATGTAGAGTTCTCTTTCATCGCCACTTCTTGAGATTCTCCCTTCCTGTAATAGTAGCACAATAGTATTACTGAAATGAGCTGAAAATTTCAATGTTGCTTGTAACTTACCTCTGACATCAAGACCTTGAGTTTTCTTTTGCTTTCTGAAGGAGGATTTACTTTTTCTGGTAATACTTCATAATTTTGTGTGAATCTCCAATAATTCTTAGAATTTTTTCTTAATGTATTTTGATTGGTGTTATTTGAAATTGTGTATATATATATATAAAAAATCAGTGTTCAAGCTAGAAATGGACATTGAGCACAGAATTGGGATTACGGTTTTAGTCCATTTTTGTTGTTGACTCATGTTACTAGCACTTTTATTTGTGTCTGTAGCTGAAGAGTATCTGTCATTTGCTTTTGAACACTGTCACCGCTCAAGCCAGAAGAACAAAAGAATGATTTTGATCTACCTGCTGCCAGTAAAAATGTTGTTGGTGAGTAGATGTAACTCTAAATCATTTTTTGGAAGCAGATAACCAAACTGAGGCTCAGTATTGTTGTTGTTTTTCCCCTGTTGGAGTTCAGAGGCTCTGTGCCTGACCCCCATAAAAGCCATCATATGCTCACTTCATGGTGTGAGGACAAAAAGCGCTGAATTGTCATTTATAGCAACACAGGAAAGGAAAAAGGGGGAAATAAAACCAAATCCAAACAACCATCCTACCCTCCTTTCCACCTCTCCTAAAGGTACAACCTAAGGTTACTTCTGTAATGTAAAGATCATAGAATGGTTTGGGTTGGAAAGGACCTTAAAGATCATCTAGTGCGAACCCCCCTGCCACAGGCAGGGATGCCTCCCACTAGACCAGGTTGCTCAAGGCTCAAGATAACTTTGATTTCTTTGAAAAGCGCTTAACAGTGTAACTTGTGTCAGGTAGCAGAGTGCCTCTCTGGTGATCAACTGCACAGATGGTCCAGGGAATGTGTGGGTTCACTGGGACAAATCTATCTGCTGCTTTCACCCGGTGCAGGGAAGGAGGATGTGCAAACAGATGGTTGAAGGCTGCTGAGAGGGGTTTGCCACAGGAGAGAAAGTATTCTGATATTTTGGGGTTCTATGTGCATTCCATTTGTCCATTCAAGGCATGTCAGAAGGCTCATGAAGTAGGGCATTTTGATTTTGAACAAATCAGTGAAGACTGGTTACTATTTGATAATTTCATCTTTCTGTTACAAGAATTAAGTGCATCTCTGCTTCTTGTTCTTCTCCTTTGCCATGTGCTGGGCTAGCATCTGTGTATCCCTCAGTTTGTGGGATTATGCTGACAACTAATTCTGTGTAACTGAATGGACAAGAACTAGATTTTAGAGTTTCCTATTCCGGGCCCTATTACCAAAGTTATCCATGGGGAATGTTGTAATCACCTGCTTCTGTGAGTTGCCTCCTCTTCCATCTTTGCCCCAACCTCTTTAAGACTACCCTCCCTTTTCCAGTCAGTGCTCCCTTTCCAGTCTCTTGCAGTGCCCGGTGAGCAAAGGGGAAGCATTGTGGGTGTGATAACTGGCTTGTGGTTTTCAGTTGTTATTTTCTACCTTTTTTTCAGATCAATCAGTGGTAGGGTTTGTAAAGAAAAGTGTCTTCCTAAAAACTTTGTCCTAGTCCTTCCTGAGTGTCTTAAACTGGTGGGTTGGTTAGTGCCTAGAATTACTGTGGCTTTTCTGGAGCAGCTCTGGTGTACAAGAGGCACTAAAGAAACCAGATAAAGGTCATTGTTTTTACAGTTGCTTTTTTTAAATCAGAGCCTAAACATTAACGCTAACCTCAAACTGTACTAAAAAAGCTTGGATGTTTGTTGTTTGGGTTTTTTTTTTTTCATTCCTAGCAGCTCTCACTAAACATGCAGCTGAGTTCAGCTCTCAGCTAATCCTCCAACCGTGAGTTACAAACAGCATAGCATGATGGTAACTAAATTTAAAGTCTGACCCAAGTCAATGTGCAATCTGATCTCTGCTGTGCAGGGGAGAAAAAACAAAGTTTCTTTTTGATAGTGTAGGTAGTTCAGTCTTACCTGACTTAGCAATAAGAATTAATTTTGTTTCTTTAAATTTAAACCTTCTTTCTCTTTTTGTTGTTTGTTTAATTTTGAGAGAACATTTTCATTGCTGCATGGAGGCATATTGAAGAAAAAAACCTAGTACAGACTGAGCTAGCACTTGACAGTGCTGAAGCACTGCTTGTATTATTAGTAATGCTTGGGATTCGCATGGTTCTTCTGTTTGCGGGTTAGATCATACAACCATGACATAAAATTTGGATCTGCCCAGATCTCATGTCACAGGATCTTGATTTCACAAGTTTGGTAACTGTTCCTCAACATGAAGATATATTAAGACTCCCTAAACCATGATAAATGGTAGTTATTGGGACTTGAGCTACAAGGTATTTGGCTGGGGTAAGGGGCTTTTCTGACAAATATTTTTACTCACCTCTTACTCTGTAGCAAAAAAAAGAAAGTAGTTAAACATTTGTCTTTTTTAACAAATGTTTTTTATAGCTTACAAGATTACATTTACAATGCATTTGACTTTACCCTGGTAAACTTGGAAACTGTTTGTTTTTCAGGGCCATATGCCAAAAATTCAGCTCTTAAAAAAGTATGACCTTATGCAGTTTGCTGAAGTAACAAAGGCTGTGAGGTATGATGGTTTTTTTTATTGCATTGTGCATTAGTTCAAAAAGTACTACGTAAAAGGTGCTGATTTGGGATGATTGAGGAAGGCAGGGGAAGAATATTCCTACCACGTTAGACAACTTCTTTTCTCATTTGGGTGAGATCTCATGTTTTCATTTCTTCATCTTTGTAGTGAAGGCAATCTTCTCCTGCTGAATGAGGCTCTGACAAAGCATGAGACCTTCTTTATTCGATGTGGAATCTTTCTTATCCTTGAGAAGCTGAAAATCATCACGTACAGAAATCTCTTTAAGAAAGTGTAAGTGTACCAAAACCTACATTTTTGCAAAACAGATTTAATATGTTTTCACCTAGGACTGAGATAGAAACATCTATACTCCTTAGCGCTCTCTGAGAGAGCTGCGTTCCTGTTAGTGAATTGGTTGTAGAAAGGCAGTTTTTCTAAGAATCAGGATTTTTAAGTGATTGTTTCTAAGTAACAGATTTTTTTTTTTCCTGTTGTCTTTCAGATATCTACTACTCAAAACCCACCAGCTATCTCTAGATGCCTTTTTGTTTGCCCTGAAATTCATGCAAGTAGATGATGTTGATATTGATGAAGTCCAGTGCATTTTAGCTAACCTTATATATATGGTATGTGCTGACCACTTGGTGTTTGGTCCTTCCAGACTTCAGACAGCAAAATGCACTAGGCAGAGAATTAAAGTTTATTACAAAAAAAAGTATCAGTCATCCCAGGTTTTCATGTAAAAAAAAGTTGATTCACTTGTGTCCGAACTGAGGGCTTCCTCTAGTTCCTGCCTCTTTTGCAGGAATCATTTAAAATGGAACTTTACGTAACAAATCCAGTACTGACAGTTCTACATATGCATAAATACTGAAATAAAAATCCAAAAATTGTAACTGGGGCCAAAAGGGCTGTGTTCTTCTCCATTTGAAGTAGGAGACTGTTGATATTCTACAGCAAGAAAAAAGTTAAAACCAGATTTCTTTGGGTTTGTGTCACATTTTGTCTTTTTCTCTAAGTGGATCTCAACTACTAATGAGCAGGTAAAGGCTTGAAATCTAGAGGTTTCTAGTAAATTGGAGGTTTTGGAGCAAGTGTCAGCAAGAAAATGTACCGCTTCTCCATTTCTGAAACATTTGGTGTGGTCTTAGGAGTAACAGGGGGTGGGATTAGGTCACTGGAAGATCTCTTTCACTGTTACACCACTGTATCAGTAAAGGAAGTACTATGTCATTTGGTTTATCAGGTATGAAATAGTGATTAATTAAAGTCCTCATTTTAAAGTGAGCAAGAGTAAATGTAGAAACGCCTCTGTAGAGCTTTGTCTCTTCAAGGCAAGGTACGCAGACCAGTAGGGGGCCCCAGCAACAGGCTCTGGGTCTGACAGCACCACTGGGACACAAACAGGGTTATGGTTCCACCTTTCAGCTTAGTCTGTGAGTTGACCCACTTAAGTAAATTGGATCCTTACAGATACTAAGTGCAGTAGTGCGGTGGTGATTGAGTGTACGCACATAGCTCTGCCTGATGTAGCCTGAAGATGGCTGAAGCTACAGGCATTGTGTTACCAGCTTCCAGTACTAACGCTGTCTTTCTCTCCTTCTGCCAGGGTCACATTAAAGGCTATATATCTCATCAGCATCAGAAGCTTGTGGTCAGTAAGCAGAACCCATTTCCTCCGCTGTCAACAGTGTGTTGAGTATTGTGTCTTGTCCATGCAAGCACTCTTCAGAGATACTGAGCTTGCCCGGTGGAGCTGCTCCTAATCACCCCGAGAACACTGCAAATGACCTGGCTCATGTCCAGGACTGGAATACCAGGAACGGTTTGTGGCTCCTTTCCCAGAATGACCAAGGCTGCCAGTGTTGCAAAGTGCATTGGAATGAAATGCTAACTTTTCAGCGGTAGTTTCACACACTTTCTACATAATCCTGAAGTATTTAATGAGGAAATAAAGCAAAGCATTCCAAATTTCTTCCAGACTACTTAAAAGCTTTTATAAAGTATTTTGTATTACTGTTTCTGCATTTATCTTCCAGGGAGGAGAAGTACCATCCTTTTGTTACTTGTGTTAATCCATTATTCAGAGTGGAAATTGTTTTCTTTCATACTCTCTTTTTTTTTTTTTTTTTAAAGTATCTTCAATAATCTTGCTGGTATTAAATACTAGGTTCGAGCTTTCTCTAAAAACTAGAGAGGTGCTTGACACCAAAAGCTTTACTGTGTCAGGCATATGTATGGGTTCAATTAAATGTGGAATTTTTGTCTGTTGTTGCCCACAGATGGGTTTGGGGTTAAACCCATGGTTTTTCAGTTTTGTTGGTAAACAAAAGCTTATCTGAGTAACTTATCCATACTCTGCTCTATTTGGCTTCTGGGGAAGACACTGCCCCTTGGATCCATTAGTTTAAGTGTTACTAACTTGGGGGTTTCCTTTGTTTGTTTGGGGGTGGTACGACGTAACTTTGTCCATAGTGATGGGGTGGTAGTTTTGGTGCATTAAAATTATTTTTTAAGGAAATAAAGACCATTTGTTTGCCCTCTTTGAGAGCTGGGTTTTATTTTATCCACTAACTTCTGTGGACATGATTCCCAAGGGAAAACACAGGTACCATGTCTGAAGGGAAGCACTTTTTAGTGCTCTGAGAGTGTCAAGTCCTACATCGACATAAGCATTTAAAGGCTTGGAGTTCCCCTGGTCTTCATAAGTTTTACTTGTGTGGATGCTGAAACAAGAGTATGAATTTGCTGAACCAAACCTCAGGGTAACAAGAATTAACAAGACTCATTTCACTCTAGCAACATGTAAAATCCCAGAAAAACATCAATGCTATTTTAGCTTTAGGATGAACAGTTCTAGTAAACTTAAAGTTCAGTCAGTTTTTCGTAAAATAACTACATTTACCACGTCATGACTTTCACTGTACTATGTCAGCAGAAGGAGGAAAGACAAACGGGCTGTTCTGTATGAATTGGAGTTATATACACGTATCATCGTTGCAACTTCCATTGATGATAGTCATGATAGTCAAATGGATGTACTGGCTGCATCCCTGTTTCCTTGCAGGGATTGCTAGCCATTAGGTGCTGGAGGGTTTGTTGTGTTTGTATTTTATTTCATTTTTTGTTTAAACCATATCATGTACCTCGCAGTGTTAGTGAATAGAAATGTCTCCCAGTTAGCGTCTTCGAGTGGCCAAGATCCCAGGATACCAGTCAGAAACCAAGTGCCTTTATACTTGGTAGCTAAAAAGCTTCCGCCAGCCAGTCTTTTGTCTACGGCCTCCGGGAGGTGTCCACAAAACTGCCTGTTTGTGAGGCTTATGTTGAGTATTTGTTTGCAGTCTTCAGCAGGAAGGTATGAAACCTGCAACTCATCACGTTGAAGTTCATCACCTTCCATTCTCCAGCCACTGACTGTACCAGCCAACTTTGGAATCAAGACATGTTCTGCGAAGTCTCTTTCAGGGCTGCATACAGGAAGCTGGTGGTTGTTGCACTCAACGTGCTCTTGGAGTTGTAGTAATGCAATGTTGTTCTCGCCAGTGTCCTCGTCATACCGGATGTGTATGTGTTTCTCACTAACTTCCATTATCTTCTCGGTTCCACTTGCTCCATTAGGCCCTGTGAAGCAATGACATTTCAGTGCTCTTAGGAATAATTGATCAGAGACCTGAAAACTGCATGCAGACTGACAACCCCCTGAGTCACGCTGAAAAATACGTGTGGTAGATAAGCGGAAGACCCTCTTGGAACCGCTGCAGTAAACTAGGAATGATGTGGCAACACCTTTTTCATGCTGTGTAGAAGGATGCGTAATTTCAGAGAGAAAGAGAGATACCTGACAACAGAAATATTTTGGCATGAAACAAGCCACTTCTACATCCGCCTGCTTTAGCCTATCCCTAGGTGTCAGTTCTGAATTGTGTTGGAGAGGCAGTTGTGTCTCTGCTTGGCTTGTAGCGGAGTGCTGGGACAGCTGTAGTTCTAGCTCAAGATACTTAGCTGAAAGCCTTAAATGAGATGACAGCAGGCTTGTTTCCTTTAGCAATATTTTTATGCAGCAAAGATTTTACTAAGCTTTTTTTAAAAAAAATTAATTTGTCAATACTAAAATATGCTGCAAGAAGAGAAAATGTGTTCGATCACCTACCGGCACCAACCCTGATTAGAAGACGGCTGTGCAGAAGGGCGCACTCTGCTGTAGTCAAGACAAAGTTACTTTTTAGCAGCACTCCTCCGCAGAAGCCCTTCCCTTCCGAGTTTAGCAGCAGGACCTAAGAAAATGCAAAAGGACAACAGATAAGACAGCACTGTCTGTGTGAGGCTGAGTGATGGGTTTCATGAATTGCTGGAAATACCTGCCAAGGAAACGGCTCATCGCGTTTCTTCCTGGTTTCACTTATCACATTATCACTGTCTTGAAGTCTGCCACATGCACATTGATCTAGCAAATGAATTGAAATAAGTCAAAACCTCATGCTGTATCGTTTCAAGACAGCTCATACCTGCAAATACCTTCTGGCTTCCACCTTGACTTTTGGCTTTTGTTTTCTGCACCAAGGTAAAGAAGGACAATTTCTCAACTGGTGAAAACTGGAAAAGATGGCTTGGCATCTATAGTCTAGTAGTGATGGTGCTGAACATGTTGGTCATTGGGTGAGGCTTGTCGTGACTAGATTTCACTGTGTCTGCAACTAATGAAATGAGGCTTCATCTCCAGCCAACCATCAGCGCAGCTTGCTTCATCATCTTTGTATCCTGCATCTGAATTGCACTAAATACCCAATAGCTGTGGCCCAATTTGGACAAGGTAAATCCTGGGTTTTCCTTGTTAAAGCTGTTTACTCTAGGGATGGGCATGCCTTGCTGTTCTGGTTCAAACAGCATACGTGCATTTCAAGTGGACCTCCCAGTTATCTGCATTTATCACACTTTCTGTTCACGTTATGGCATTGTCTTGTGTCCCACTAACTGGATTTTATTCAGGTGAAGCTAAACCAGAAGACATCCTCCAGGAGCACAAGTAACATAGCCAATGGGTACTTTGTCCACATGACCAAACTAGAGCTAGTCTGAAGCAAAGCCCACCTGAAACGTGTGCTGAGTGTGGACATCAAGCCTTCACCAAAAGCGTGACTCTACAGCTCGGCTCCTATTTGGCTGCCCTGCTTACTAATATAGACAAAGGCCTAAGCACACTACAGTGTTTTTAGCAGACCTAGTTTATAAGAGGGTGAGAATGAATGAGATACCTAGTGTGAGAGTGAAAAAAATTAAGATGGCTACTGCTTCAAACTCATTAATATGCCAGCAAATGTTGCCCTTCATTTATCAGACTGTCAGGTGCCTGATCAGAATCAACTGAACCTTATTCCCAAACAGGCAGGTCTTCAACGGAGTTACTCTGCACCAAGCCTAGAAGTGGAAAACCTGGCTCAGTGAGTGATATGTAGGATGATGTGAGTCCTTTCTCCAGCCCCATGTTTAAATATGCAGATCAACTATTGCTTCTTTTACTACTGCTTTGGCATCTTGGGTGGTGATCCCTAAATGCCCCCTTCTTCTGCCCAGTTTGGAAGGTCAGCAATATTCTCATTGCTTCAGTTTTCAAGCAGACCGATCACATCTGTGTAGCAGATGGTGGCCTGCGCACCCCAGCACAGAGCACGTGCCTCCTGTACTTCCATGTTCACACCTACCTAATGCGATGCACTGTTTTTTGTCCTCCCCAAGCTCATAGCCATCAGCACAGGAACAACGGTAGGAATTACTTCCCGGGTAGCAGAAGTGGTGACATCCTGCCTTTGCTTGATGGTGACATTCATTTTTAGCTAAACAGAACAAGATGAAAAGCACTGGGAACAGTTCAGCTGGAGTATTCTTGCATGGCTTGAGTCCTCTTTACTTAGCATTTTATTTTTACTCTCTTGGTGTGGAGGTGGGTAGGGACTCTGGCTTGGTTGTATTTCCCACCACATTGTTCTTCCCCTTGTTAAGCAGAAGTCAAACACAACTGTGTCTCTGCAGTCCGCACAGATGTGTTGCAAACTGTGCTCACTCAACACCTCCCTGCACCGAACTGTCTGCACCTCTGAGTTTTGGGGAGAATTAGCCAAGTGTCAAACTAGGCCTTCCATATTGAACCCATGGAAGGATGCCAGGGGTTTTCTTTCTTCTGTCTTAAACAAAACACTAAGTGTCTGCAGTGCGGGGAACTGTTGCATGTGTTAAGGCAGGTGTTGCTTGAAGAAGGTGGCTAAAGCTTTCTGGTTTTCAGCAAAAACCAAATGCCTACTTCGTGTTTCTCACACTAGTGCTAAGAAACTTGAAATTAACAGCTGCCAAAGATAAGAAAAAAAGAAAGGGAGTATTATTCACCTTTGAAACATGCTTGGTCGACTTTCCATAGTCAAGCAAACACTTAAGCTTCAGCACAAATCAGCAGGAGAAGCAACCATTTGATGGTGGATCTAGCTCACAGGCAGAGAAGTAGCAAAAAACCTCATGTAACATGGCTTTCAGGCTCATGCTGAGGAGATCCGGCTCCCAGCACTGGTCCAAGCTGTGTCATCTTCTGTGCCCCCCCAGAAGATGGTCACAGTCACACCCCTTACACAGAAAATGACTTTGCCTTGTGGCAACCAGGGCATCTCCCACCTCAGAGGACCTCCAAGCCATCAGATCTACCTATGTAAGGGCTGGAAAGTAGAACCTGGCAGATGTAAACATGTAGGATCAGGCTCAGGGTGTTCTATGTGCCAGAAATCATCTGCTTTGTTTTAAGCCTTTCACACTTCCACTGAAAACTATTTTCTAGAGTGCCTCTGTCCTGAGGGACTGACTTTTGGGTGTGTGTGGCCTTGGAGGCACCTGGGAAGCCACCCTGACACCACAGCCCTTGTTCTTCAGGCCACGCAAGCAGTGGGGGAGTGACAGTGGCAGTAGCAGGGCTGCCTTTGGAGCCCACCTGTGAAGGAGACTTGCTTCATCCCCTTTGCTGTGTCCCCTGAGAAGGGAGGCTCAGGGAGAAGAGGCAGCCTGTGTAACCTTGGGATGCCATAATGTTTTGGTAGATGGGCAGCACACATCATCTCTGCTCTCTAAGAACTGCAGGTTTTAATCGAAAATACAATAACTGGCCATACTGGGAGAGCTGTCTATGGTTTCCCAGGGACCTCCTATAACAGGAGGAGAAAGGGCTTCTCAAAAGCGGGGTGATGCCTTACCAAAAGCACAGTTCTCTCCCTCGTAGCCCTCAGCACAGGTGCAGGTGTAGCCGCGAATGTTGTCCTCGCACACACCATTGTGCTGGCAGGGGCTCGATGAGCACCTCCAGCCACCTGAAGAAATGCCACAGGAGAGGGATGAGTTACAACCACCACTTACCCAAATTACACAGCCCCCTTCCCAGCATGTGAGCCACTCAGAGAAGAGTTGGGAAAAGCAGTTTGGAAGCAGATGAGCTACATCTCACCAAACTGCTCCTCAGGAGTAGTTTTAGGTCCTCAGGAGTAATTTTTGCCTGAGTCTCTGCTTCCAGAGGTGCTCCCGCAGCCCCTGGCAGAGAGGCCAGAAGGTGCCCAGAGGCAGAGCCTGCTCCTGGACGACAGATGCTCTGCTCCAGGTAAAAGCTCTGAGTTACAGTTCATGCGCTTATTGCAAATGTAATATGAGACTGGTGTTTTAGGTCTTCCATGTCAGGTTGATATGCACTGGATAAAAGAAGCTCGCATCAAAATTATACAGCAAGCGACATAAAAATAGGAGGAAGTCTGGTGTTTACACATCTGTATAATGACTACACAGCAGCTCAGACACTAGCAAGCTTAGTCTTTCTGATGAAGCAAACATTGCAACCAGAGGAAGGCTGCAGGTGAAAGGCCAGGGAAAGCTGCCAGTTTCCCTTTAAGCTGCCCACTGGAAAGACTCCAAAAGAGTTTGGAAATGTCTCCAAATAACAACTGCTTTATTGTAGACAGGAGCAACCAGGGAGCAAGCTAGAAAATCCTAACCTGGGACATGTTCTTCAACCTTTCTAAAATTTAAAACTTAATCAGAGAGGTTAACTTCAATCAGCAGGCTGCTGTAATTGATATCAGGGATGGAAAGATGAAAACTCTGCTTGATACTTAGGAAAAAAAACCAACTACCATCTCCTCAGGCTATGGGCATGTGTATCTTTTAGTTTTAGTGGTACTAAAATATCGGCTTAAAGCAGTTACCAGCTTCAGCCCACCTGCAGTCACATGCCACCAGCATACCCTGGTGCAATTTAGGTCTCCTGGGAGGGTTTTTTTGGTGGGTTATAGTGGGGCTCATCACAGCTGAGCAAGTAGAATTGAGGAGTGAGGACCTCCAGCAGCAGTGGTGGGTAGCTGGAGCTAGGAAAGGGCTGCACTTACAGCCTGAAGCACGTTATATGGTTCCAAGCCTCTGAAACACATGCTTGACTGTAAGGTAAGGAAGCCTCAGAAAACATCTAGGGTCAGGTGAGGTTCTGTAAGACTGAGAAAAACGTAAACCTAGAGTCTAGCTTTATTAAAGGAGGAGGGAGAAGGTTCAAGGAATTCTAGAGAAATCAGCACAATTTCTGTTACTGGAAAGCTACTGCAATGATTAAACTGTTTGCAAGCACCCACTAAAGTAAGAAGGTGGTAAGTAACAACCCACATGCATTGTTCAAGATCAAATAACCCAAACTAATTAAACCTAGTTGTATTATAGGATAAGGGACCTAGTGGGGAATCTGTGAACATCATAAAATAGAAATGTCTCAGAAGATATTCTCACTAAGTGATCTTAACACAGATTACTATAAGGCATGCACAAAACTGTTTGGAAAATGTTTTAAGAGAGGTTATAAATAGCTATGTTTATACTGTTAATAAAAGAGGGTCAGAAACACATGTGACCTCAGGCCAAGTGCCCTGACAGTGTATATCCATGCTAGAGCAAGATGCTGCTACATCAGCTTTGACTTGAAGTCACCAAGGTGGAGCAGGACAAAACAGAACCAAAGGGTGAGCCAGCAGTTAGGTGAGTGCTCAGCCTTTCTCCTCAGCCCTCTCTTATTCACAATGCATTTACCCACTGTACCCTGGACTATGGAGGGAAAGCAACACACACACCAGAGGTCTGGAAAACGAGACTTTGGAAGACAGGATGAAAAAATGTATTTGTTTTGTGAGGAGGAAAGAAGCCACGGCCATGCAGGGTAACACTCTTCACAATATTAGGAAAGATACCACAAAGAAGGAAAACCACACTGCTGTTCTGGAGGAAGAGGACAGGACATAATGGCTTTTAATTACAGCAAGGAAGTCACCCCTGAGGCCAAAGCCAGTAATGCATCCTGTTTGTGGCTGAGCTTGTTTGGTTGGAACATTCTCTGGTTGCCCTTCTTTCTTAATAGACTAGACAGGAAGCCTGCATGACATGCTCAGTACAAACATCCAATGGCTGAAACTGGGAGAAGTTAATCCCACCCTCATAGAAGTAATGAAAGGCCAGATACTTAGCATCATTCTTCATAACATTGATACCACTGATGGGATACTTCTATACAATGACTCCCTGGACACAGTGTTTTAGTGGCTTCTGTAGAAAATTAATACTAACTGCTGGTTTTGCCACCTCCTTATCCACTGTCTAAACATAAGATAATAAATTAATAAAATCTGTTTAAAAAAACAATGAAAACTTGGGACAAGGCATGCAGAAAAGAGGGAGACAATAGGGCATGTTCACCATAACCTGCTGTCCCAGGCTCCTTGTCCAGAAAGCATCTAGTTACATCAGCCCCTCAGCTTTTACAGAATCATTTCTTGCCTTGACAGCTGCCAAGGGACAATGCAGTGCCAGTGTCCAGAGTTTGCAGACAGCCCAGTAGCTTTTAACATCTATATATCGCTATTCAGCATCTATTTAGGTGCTAGCTTTGTGTTTGGGAGGTTTTGCTGGTAAAGCTGTGCTGCTCTATTGTATCAGCAAAGCAGACTTTCTTAGGTCCAAGGTTGTTTCAGAACAGCCTGAAGTTCAGGAAGCGAAATGGCCTGTTTACTATGATAATACTACTTCAACTTTTATTCACTTTGCAGTCTTAAATGTTTTTTCCTATTTATTACTTTTTTAAATCCTTTAACACCAACACTTTCCCTTCTGCTTTACTAGAGACATGACAAATAGCTACTGGGTGTTTCTTGTAGAATAAACTGCTGAAAGCTCTCAGAAAATCATCTTTGGACTGAATCATTATGGTCATAGTGTGACACTGCTATGAAGGAGAGAAATCAAAAGGCCAGCTTACCGTAGTAGACTTCCCAAAATATTTTCTGGGGAAAAAAAAAAATTATGTTTTAATTCTCGGTAATATCACCTTCCATAAATATTTTGATAAAACAAAAACTTTATATGAGAGAATATATACTGTGGTTTCACATTTACACAGTTGCACAACTATAAATTCTGCTCTGTCAGCAAAATTTGAATGAGATGGGAGGGCTTTGCATCCTACTTATTTTATTGTTTCTTAAGAAGCTATAAGAAACACTTCACAGGCAAGAAAGGAACAACTGAATCTTTCAGCAATACAGCTTCCTGGAAAAACTGGCCAGCCATTGTCTCTCTGGTGTGCAGTAGCCTGGGAAGTGACCTTGACCCATCCCATCCTGCTTGTCCCTCAGCAGGTGCTGCTGGAGGCAGAGGAGTTAGCACAGAGTGGAGCTGTAGGTCACCAACACTGGCCACCAGCACCATGTGCCTGCATTTCCCTTGGTCCTGCAGCTGGCCTTGCCTCTGCTTTCCCCAGGGGGAGACGTCTCCCTGCTCCTTGTACCTACCCTCCATCAGCTTTCCCCAAAGCACCTGGACTGCTCACGTTCAGCCCCATGGCTGTTTCCTCTGCTTTTCCTGCAAACACAATCTCCATCCAGTCTCCTGTTAAAGGGCATGGCATCTGGCTGTACGTGTCAGGAGGGCCTCTTGTCGGAGGCAACCTGCAGCCACTGACCAAGTGAGCCTCTTTCTGTAGGTCCCACTACTTCTTGGTGCGTTGCTTCCCGCCACCCCAGTAACCCCTTGTCCCTCCTGGTCCATAAGGGATGCCAAAGCTGTATTTCTCTGTGTGGTCAGGATGGGACAACAACCATATATTTTCACAACACAAGGCACAGAACACAACATTTTCAGGAGGGGTCTTTGAAAGTGTCAGGGTTGACCTCCGTGTTTCCGTTTTGACCATTGAAGACACCTGCTTTCTACCTGCAGAGGCGAAAGGTGCAAAGATTTCACATGGAGAGAAACCCAAACAAATGAAGCAGGCTGTGGAGCTGTATTTGATAGTAAAGGACCAAAGCAGTAATTCTTAATATACACACAGGCAAACAAAATACTTACTAGCATTTCATCATTTTCAAATACTTCTCTTGCTTCTTCATGTGTACATCTCTCTTCAAGGCATTCCCTTTCCAAGCTGCCTTGGAGGACCTCCTCCAAAAGCAGGGAACTGGCACGCCTCTGTCTCTTGATAACCTTGTTTGCATCATCAGCTGATATAAACACTGGAATGTTGTGTGACAAAATGCAAATGTCAGTACTTAGATTCATTTCCTTACATATTTGCATTCTTTTCCTTTTTAAAAA
Organism: Coracias cyanogaster; assembly: GCA_033124195.1. Classification (NCBI taxonomy): domain Eukaryota; kingdom Metazoa; phylum Chordata; class Aves; order Coraciiformes; family Coraciidae; genus Coracias; species Coracias cyanogaster. The sequence continues at coordinate 9,455 of JAVSBS010023552.1, read as the reverse complement.
TATCCTTATTATCTATATTAAGCAGCCAATTTTAATAATAAAGGGAAACTTTTTAGTTGAGTCAGGGTTTTGGCCACATTAAACTTACATACTAAAAGAGCCCCACTTTCTTAGCTCAAACTCAGCTGAGGAGCCATGACCTTTTACTTCTGGTGAATGCCTGACTTGCTCCCAAGCAGGTAATATTTGAAGCTGTTCCTGAATTTTTTTTTCCTGCACCAGAGAGAAAAGTTGCTGTGTCATGGCCAAGGAAAGGGGAAAAGTATTATCTTAAAGGCAGAGGCTATTTTGTAAGACTGCATGAGGCTTTGAGACTCATCAGTAGGAGTGAAAATGATTTGTATTAATTTATGATGATAGATCCAAACTGATGCCCTTCAGTCTGACTTCACAGGGGTTTGTTGCTGAGAGGCAAAACCATGACATGGCTGAGTTCTCAATCAAATCTCTCTTAAGAAGAACAACTAAAAGCTACCCCTTGACAATGGTCAAAGTTAAGAGGCCTATATCATATACCATCCTTTATGTGGAAGACACCATAATCTTTTTTTATTTGCATAAAGAGGAGGAGACATCAAAGGCATGAGAGCTATCAGATCTTAAAACTCCTCTTTGCAATGATGCCCACAATAAAAAACACCTGACAGCTGGATGGCTGGTGCCATGCTGGGGTCTGTTTCCTTTGACGTTAAGCAGTACGTAGCTGTGTGTGTCAGCATGTATTTGTTAGTTCTATGCTTGGAAAGTAAACCCATTGTGGCAGGGATTGGGGTTTTTTTTATTATTTATTTTACGCAGTGTTTGGGGGCCCAGCACTGCTAGGCACAAAGGTTGAAATAATCAGTAACCTTAGAACTGGAGAAAGTGACAGCAATAACAAAATTATTCTGAAACGGCATATGAATGCTTAGTTACATTTTTGAAGGTATCTGATAAGCAACACATTTCCATGTGTTATTAAAAAAGGAAATGCTTCATGTTTGTGTTCTGCCTGTTCAACTATTATCTGACACCCCAGGGCACACTTCTGCCATGTAGTGGTTCTGATGCATCCACCGTAACTGGCAGTGCACTTCTGCTGCTGCCGGGGGTGTTCTGACCTTCTTAAGCGGTCACCATCTTTTTCTTCCTTGCCCAGCTCCTCTTTATGTTTGACAAACCATAGAAGATTAATATAGAAACATAAATTTCTTCAAGCTATAACAAGCTCAGCCTCTTTCATAGGATTCATATTTTTATTTCAGCAGCAACTAGAAACATAAAAAAAATTTATCTTTAACATCCGGGGGACTCTTTAAGAACGGCAAGAAAAGACAAAATACTACCCTGATGTAAATGATGGTACTTCAAAGTTACATTGCCTTAGTAACCTACTGCAGTTTATACTTGGCTATACGAAAAAAACCAGGAGAAATGTAAGGAAAAATAAGGAACAGACAGTTTTCCGTGATGTCACCCTGTGCTACAAAGTAAACACAATATGAGGTACAAAATTACTGCTGTCTTTAGAGGAGCAGCAGCACAAATCAGAATGAAAGCCACATCAAAACAAAGGCCATACCTGTCTGCTCTGTCTGAAGGAAAAGGGCAGAGAGAAGAAAGAATATTGTCCATGAGCCCCTTGCCATTGTCACCCTCGGAGCCTAATGTCCACCTGCCTGCATTCCTGCAGCTCCTGGGGGAAATGACTACATGAGAGATGTTGAAGTTTAAAGTCCAGCTGCTCATGAGAAAACAAAACCTCTAAGGGCAAAGCCTGGCCTCAGTGTCAACACATGAAAAAACCAAAAACCCTCAAAAAACCCTCCCTGATTAGTGGTGCAACATTGTCCCTTCTAGTGCACTGGCTGAAGGCGGAGCAGGCTTGCCAGCTCTGCTGAGAGCTGCTCCAAGATTTGGGTATGCCTCCCACCCCCCAGCCTGCACTTACCGTAACACAAAACAAGAAGAGATGAACAGTACGAACATTGCTTTGTACATAAGCTGGATGATGACTACAGGGATCGATTCCATGGCATGGCTCTTGCATACAGTGTCCCCACAAAATATTTGCCAAGGCTTATCTGCACTGCTCAAAGGCCATCAGCTTTTGGAGCAAACAAGCATGGGACTTGCCCCAAAGGGATGTATCTGAATGAATATGGAATTTGTATTTTTCACTGTTATGTTTGTACTGCCCAGCCATGGAGAGCAAGGAAACTCTTCCCAACTTCAGGATCCTGGTCACACACAGACAGTCTGTGAAAGAAGGTGTAAGTATGGAGAGGACCAGAGCACCTCCCCAGACTCCTGTGCCACTCACTGGGCCCTTCTGCCTGGCCCAGGATGAAAGGAAGGATAAAACCATAGGCATGCAATTGCAATGGTGCTGCAGGGAGTTTTTCTGCTCCCAGTACAGGCAGGCTCCTGGGAAGAGCAGTTAGAGCAACAACTGGTGAGAGAAAAAGTGGGTTTTTTCTTACCTGAGTTAGAAACATAGAGAGCATTCTACGTTTTCATGTCATGAATCCCTAGCTGTTATTTGAGTGTGCAGTTCTTTTAACAAAGTAGAATTGATCTGAGCATTCATGGGTAAATCCCCATATAAAATGTCCCTTCCCACCAATTGCAGCTTTTAAAACCCACTTTAGTGAGTACGGAGGGAGCTGAGTGAAGCGGACCTCATGCCAAGGCCAGTCCCTGCCAACCTGGGGCTGGTGTTACAGCTCACACCACAGACCCTAATGCCTTCAACAAATAATTAACCTCCACATTAAATCTGCATTGTGGCAGGGCTTCCTGCACAGTCTCTACAGGGGTGTTCTTCTAGAAGGTCACTCGCAATTAAAACCCTCCTAATATCAGGCTTGATTTTATTCACAGCCAGTTCATAAACCTGTGTATTTATTTTTCCCTCCTTGATATTTCTGCAGAACTAATTAATATAGCCTCCCATCCTCTTTTTTTAACTGTATATCGAGCTTCCTTTAGTAAATGAGCTCTCCATGCTCTCCTCAGTCCCCTGAGGCCACCGAACCCCCATTGTGCCTGTTCCAGCCAGGGGTTTCTTGGCTAGGGAAAGAGACACCGGTCGACTATCCCCTTGGGAGGGCCTGGCAGTGAGGCTGCTGCTGTAGTCCCCCTGCGGCCAGCGTCTACTTGCCTGTGATAACACACATTGCCCTGTGCATACGCAGTACAGCAAATCTGGCTCCTTGCCGGCATGAAAAATATGTCACCACTTGATGTCAGCACAGGACCTTGCAGAACCCAGCACAAAAATGCAGATCAGCAGATTTCTTTCTTTTTAAACAAACTGTTTCCATTTTGCAAACCTATGTCAGTTAAGGAACTTCTGTAGTTACAAGGTAATTATTCAAATCAGGTTAATATTAACAACAGCTTTGGAAGCTGTATTCTAACCAAATCTTCGTTTATATCGTGCTTTTTTTCTTGCTATATGTTTTTTTTAAAAAAAGTATTCCGTGACTAAACAGCTGTGTCCTTGGGAATGGGCCACAATGTACTCGGTACATTATGTCACTGACTTTGCTTTTTCTGTACTGATATCAACTGAAACAGGCTTTTTACATTTTTATTTTCATATTACTATGGAAAAATGCATAAAGAGAGGGTTTTAAAAGGGCAGTCCTTTCCTCAAATCTTTCCTTATAAAGAGTTACTAGGATTTATTTTTCCATTCCTTTAATTAGCACAGTGAGCACATGGAGACATGTTTCTTTAAGGAGTCCTGTACCCTGTTTCCTGCAGCCCCGCTTAAGGATTGCCTCTTGCTTGAGGGGTTACTCTTTCCAGTGTGAAGCCTGCACACCTTATCAGACATGAAATCTGCAGTTCCTTAGTGCTCAGTGGAGTAACGGAGTTAGTTGGTCCTGCTTTAGCAACTGGTTCCCATGGAAGACACCCCTGCAACCAGCAGCATGGCAAGCCAGGGAAAGCGGGTTTGCAGACCAGCTGCCCGGGCAGTGATGGGGCAGTGACAGGTCAATGCCAATTCCACCCCCATCATGCTGCAGGCCCTAGCTGACCATCAGTCCTGATGCAGCAGTGGTGGCTGAGGGCAGATGTCCTGAGTAACTCTTGTCACATGCTATTTGCAAATGCGCACCTCAGCTAGCGAACGTGGACAGCAATTATTTTCCAGAAAACATCACCCCCGAACTAAGCAAATAATGAAGGCTGATGGCTGGGCTTCCAGCCATGTTTCTCCCTGGTGGTGTCCTCCTGCCAAGCGGCACATGGGCACAGCAGTTGGTTGTGCATTGTGCACACTGAAGATGGTTCAAGGTGGACTGTGGTGCACCTGCCCCATGGCAAGAGGTACAGGCTCACAGAAGCAGATCCAGCCTCCCCTCTCCTCTGCCTCACCTCTCTGCAGCCTCCTCCCTTTGCATCAGCCCTCAAAAGGCAGCTGGGACCCCTGGGATAAAGGGAAGCCCAAAGCTGCTTTCTGCCGCAGAGCTAGGAGGTGGAGGAGGGCCAAGGATGGGGTGCATGAGGAGCGGATACCTCCGATGATGCCTTGTATCATGCCCCCCACCCTGGTCCTGTGTGCCTGTTGCAAGACTACAGCTCTGGGAGCGTGGGGGCAGAAGAAAACCAAAGGCTGTGTTTTCTCTGATGTGTGTAGAGATGTGCAAGATGGTGGTTAGTAACCTGGCAAAGCTTAACTTGCTGGAAGTGAGGTGATAGCAGGGGGCCTTCCAAGACCTGCTCTGAGCCATCTGTGCTGCAGATGGATCTTGTGAGTTTCTTGCCTCTGCCTTTTCTCCTGCCCCATTTTGCCTGTGGCGTGGTCCTCAAAATGCCGCTGACTCCCTCTGTGCTCTCTCCTCACTTTAGGTTACCAGGAGTCCTACTTAGCAGAGTGAGGAGCAGGCATGACTGACTGAACAACTGGTGTGCTTGCAGCCCCACTGCAGCCCACCCCAGCAATGCCTGTCCACCCTGATGGGCATAGGACAGCAGACAAAATGCTGCTGGAAACCACGGCCCTGTCATCCCTTTTGCTAAACTTATCATGGCTACAGCAAGCCACCTCCTTGTCCTCCATGTCATCATTTTTCATGCAGGTCACCCATCTTCTGCCCAAAAAAATGAAGACAAAAACTGCCCCATGCCCTAAATATCAACGGGTCTCCAAAGCACTGTCCCTTCACCCTGAGGCAGAAGAGGGGACTGGGACTGACCGCCCCTGCCCAGCTGGTCTCTCCCTCCTCACAGGGAAGAGCCCTGGACAAGCTGCAGATAAATCACAGCAATTGCTGTCAGCTCCAAAGAGATGGAGAGGGTGGAGGCCAGGTTTTACTGTGGCTTAACTCAGTAATTCCTCAGTCAGAGGGCTGATTTTTGGGACAAACACGTTGTGGAGCTTTAGGTTCTTCTGTGCATACAGAATATGGAAGTGGAAGCATCAGATTCAGGAATGAAGGAGAGCTTTCTCAAATCAAAGAAGAAACACTCCCTTGCAGACAACTGTCTAGGAACAACAAAATGGGAGTGAATCTTTCAGCCCTGACTAGACACCAGCCGGCCCAAAACAAGTGGCTGTGGTCATGGGTAGTCTTGGTCAATAGCTAGCAATGAGTGACACAAGCTACGCTCTCTCCCCATACTTAGCACAGTTATCAGCATGCATGCTTAAAAGCAGCACATGTCTTTGTGTCTACAGAAGCTACAAAAATGTCAGCTGAACGTTGCCTGGATAGCAGAGAGGAAGAACATACTCTGCAAAGTGTTAATGCTTAGTGTGGCTAAAATGGGTCATAATTCAGCTAAACACCTGGACTGTCATCAGCTGGTTCCATTCACCACCTGCAAGAAAAAAAGCTTTTCTTGCTGAATCCAAAGTGCATCATCATTTCTAAAAGCTGGAGGAGCTTACAACCATTTTGGAGGAGCACTGTCCTTCTGGTCTAGTTACAGATTGCAGGAAATCCTGGGGGAGTGAGGAATGTAACCCCAGGGAGCTCTGATTCTTTCCTGTGGATGCTGCACCTGCAACAAGGACTTGAGTTTAGCCACAAGGTTGCAAGTCTTCTGACAGCAAAAACAAAAGCCACTTTGGAAATACACTAACATCTGCCCCATCCCTGGAAGTGTTCAAGATCAGGCTGGATGGGGCTTTGAGCAACCTGATCTAGTGGAAGATGTCCCTGCCTATGGCAGGTGGGGTTGCACTAGATGATCTTTGAAGGTCCCTTCAGACCCAAACCCTTCTATGATCTCTGTAGCTGCAAGCTCTGACATTTTCTATTTCTATGCATATATTGTTAAAAATATTGATTGTTAATATTTCATTTATTAAAATAACATTCTTTACTTCCCCCTTTGTGTTTCTTGACCTTTCTTTTCCACTTTTATCTTAATATCCTTTTCCCTGCCAAAACTGCAACCAATAAAGCTGGGTATAGAACAGCCAGAGGATGGCAGAGCACATGCATAGACAACACTGAATCACTTAAGCTCCCAGATACTGTTTCAGTGATGGATAAGGAGGATTTTTAAGATGGTTAATTTTGCCCTGAGATGAGCATTATCCTGATCCCCTGTGAAATTGCAGAAAAACTGCTTTGGAGTCTGTGCCATTTGGATAAGGATTTTATATTTTTTCTCCAATTTTCTCTGACAACATGTCCCCATTGCCCTAACCTGAACTTCAGGATAAAAACGGTTAAGGATGGCTCACAGAGAAACCTAAAAACGGGTTTTCAGGCAAACTCCTGGAACACTGACACAGTCTGAAGTAGGCAATGAGGAGATAAGAAGCTGTTTGGAGCTTACCTGGAATTCAGACTTTTTAATGCTGCTTTCTGTTCCTCTCTCTTTCTGCCTGCTTCTCTCCCCTGAGGTTGTGGGGCAGCAGCCCTGCAGCTGTGTCCAGACGTTGAGATTTAAGGTGTTCCCATGGCCAGCCAGACACTTCCTCTACAACAGGTTCAACAGGAGGGAAGCCCTGACCTGGCTTCCACAGTGCCAGTGCAAAACCAGTGCCTGAGAGCTTCCACCCACAGCCCAGACAGATATAACTGGGTGATGGAGGTGCCTCCTACCATAAACCTGACTCCTAAGCCATGGGAGACCTAGCCTCTGTGGACTTGTGCAACTGCTACACTGGTGGATTGCTTATGGAAGTTGACTTCTGCATTTATGACACGGAAAAAAAGAAATCCACCCATACTGAAAAAAGGTGGCAAAAAAGCTTATTTAAGTTTCAATGTAAATCTTCCACAATGACTTCAGTTAAAACTCTATCCTCTCTGTGAGGACTCTGTGGGAAACCGACCCACTATTTTGAAATGTCTAAGTCAGCTAAAAAGAACTACAACTTCCATGAATCATTGGGAAGTCCTCTGGAAGCTGGAAGTCGGAAGTTGTGGGGGACGTGGCAAGATATAAAAATCTGAGGGAAAACAGAAGACTTTCTCTTGTCCCTCCTCACCACATTGAGAGTGCACTGCTGGGACCGTAGCCCAGAGACTTATCACGGCCGCCCCCGTCACCGTGGTCGTACCCAGTATCTCTGTCTCTCTCTCTCTCTCTCGTACGCACGCCGTAAGGCACTCGCCGGGACTGCTTCTGCCGAGCACGCGCATGCCCTGGCCAGGCACGTGCTGCCGCTGCTGCCGGGAAAGGACTCTGGGCGTGTAACTGCCCTAAGCCATTTTAAGGCTGCGAGTCAAAGAAGTCACGAGCCAAAGAAGAAAACTGCTAATCACTGCCGAGCCAGCGAGACCGTGGAGAGGAAGTTGGCGCCGAGCTAGCGTGACTGATGCTGCTCTAAGCTGGGTCCTGTCATTGTCCGCCAGCACGAGCTGCCATGACTGGAGCCGAGCCAAGCCAGATCCCATCATCATCGCCAGACCTCGCCTGGATCATCACTACACGCCGGAAAAGGGGTAGACATACATGACACACACACACACATATACACAATTGCACCCACAACACACCATCTACATATAGGTCATATTTTGACCCAATCAAGTTCTTACTTGCCCTATCCCCTCGGTGGTTTTCTAGCTCTCCTCAGGGAAGGGAGAGTGAGTGGGTGGGTGTGGCGTATCATGGTATCTCCATAGAGTAGATATGGTTGATGTGAATATATCTGGTAATAAATTCATTAAATACTCATCGGTCTCCATAACTGCCTACGAGCCTGGTGGCGGGGAGGTGTCTCGCTTTGCCCTCAATCCCCTCCTCCTTTAGGAGGCAGTACGAACACTTGCGCATTCGGACTGCAACAGGTCCCTTCCAATCCAAAGCATTCTACAATACTAAATAAAGGAAGAAACAAGGATGCATCTGGAGTGGGGGAGATAGCTGCAACATAAAAATCTTTTGTGTTGTTTTTAAGTGGGTGAGGAATTTTAGATTGAAGTTGGAGGACAGAAGGCCACTGAAGAGAAAAGAGACCAGCTTCTAGAAAAAAGAGACCAAGCACAGCCATGGTCTTCAGACTTTCTGATATTTTGACAGTGGACACTTAATAATTTTATAAACCCTAAAAGAGAAGCAGAAAATTGCAGCTATTGTAGAACCACAGTTTGTGGTTCCTTAGGAGGCTTTTCTGCAGGCAGAGAAAGAATCTCATTCTGAATCAGCCATCAGTGCTACACAAGGTGCTTTATTTTTTACCCATGCAGTTCTTTCTTTGTGCTTTGACTACTTCTTTGACTGTACTTACCTTGCAGTAAGAGGAATGCATAAAACACTCAGCTGACAGCTAATGTAAGAAAAAGAATCCAGAAGATAGCCACTCCCCAAATGGGTTCCCTCCAGCATGGATCAACAGAGTCTAATTTGCTGACCTTATGGTTGCTCTCTACAGTTTATCTACTGAGCTTTCCCCTGAGGTAAGAGGTAATTTTGATCTTTAGTGTTTCAATGAAAGAAAATTCCTCATCAACACAAATAGTGCTTTTTCAGTCATGCCTTTATTTAGTATAATTATCCCAAGGAAAGTAGATGTATAGTATAAATTTAAAACCAGTATCACAGAATCACAGAATGTTAGGGATTGGAAGGGACCTCAAAAGACCATCTAGTCCAATCCTCCCGATGGAGCAGGATCACCTAGATCAGGTCACACAGGAATACATCCAGGTGGGTTTTAAACGTCTCCAGAGAAGGAGACTCCACAACCCCCTTGGGAAGCCTATTCCAGTGCTCTGTCACCCTCACCATGAAGAAGTTTCTTCTCATATTTATGCGGAACCTCCCATGTTCCGGCTTGCACCCGTTGCCCCTTGTCCTATCATTGGACATCACAGAGAAGAGCCTGGCTCCATCATCCTGCCACTCACCCTTTACATATTTATAAACATTAATGAGGTCACCCCTCAGTCTTCTCCAAGCTAAAAAGATCCATCTCCCTCCGCCTCTCCTCATAAGGGAGATGTTCCACTCCCTTAATCATCTTTGTGGCTCTGCGCTGGACTCTCTCAAGCAGTTCC
>JAVSBS010023550.1:0-26819 GCA_033124195.1 Coracias cyanogaster | reverse complement strand
GGTAGTGTCTCGCCTTACCCTCAATCCTCTTCCCTTTTGGGAGGCGGTACGGACGCTAGCGCCCGGACCGCGACAGTGTCAACCCCAGATCAACTCTACAAAATTCTAGGTATGACCATCATTGAATCCAACTAAACATTTTTTTTATTTTTTGCCAGGCAATATAGATTACAGGTGATTCCCCAAGATCCTTCTTGAGGCATTTTCATTCCATTGATGAATGGCATTCTGATGAGCAAATCTTAACAACTGAATCACCAAAGAACTTACTAAGTGACATCGAAGCATAAATATCTTGAAAGCCACATCTATTATCATATCAGATGTGAAAGTCTTCAATGCATAAACATTTTCTTGACTCTTTTTCGAAAATCTGGCACATGTATCATTCACAATAGCTCAGTCTAATCAGAGATTAAAGGACATCTTAATCTTGACTGAAAAGTATGAGCACTAAACAAGGCAAAGGTCCAATGAACTTACACGTACATTCCATTGTCAAAACAAAATATTCTCCCTAAAGCAACAGAGGCCAAACAGAAATATTAATTAGATTTATAATACATACGGGATGGATATAGCGATTTCTAGAAGACTCTATTATAAACAAAATGTTTCTTTCTCTGGTAATGGACCTGACCTTGCAGTCATAATACTGAGAAAATTTATTGATGAACTGAACTGCTATTTTCTTCATGTAACTGCTCTGAGGTAATACACCAGACTTTCATGGAGAATAAAATTATACCAGTAATCATCTGCTATCTCTGATTGGTTTCTCTTTTTTCATTCCTGACAATTCATATTGGTGAAATAACACACAAGTTTGTTTTCTATTTCCACAAGCTGCCCCCATATACACACTGGTATCATAATCTTAAATAATTGTAATACCTTATTTGCATGCTGATTCTTCCACTTTCAAAACATACACATACTTAATATTTTGTGAAATGCCAGGTTTAATATCAATATCTTCTTCTGAATGCCAAGGAAAACTAATAGAAGACAGAGCTGACTTTAGTAAAGCCATTATGAATCAATGAATCATTAATTTTAAAAATGTCTTATTGTTTAAGCCTGCCATTTAAGAATTTTTAGACTACAGCCCAAACGCATATCTATAGCGCAGTAGGGAATGATGTACATCTGTCCAAAGAGGCAGCAACCTGGCCATACTGGTGTATTGTGCTGTTTCAGCCATCATCAGTTTATGCTGCCATCAGTTGCCTGATCACACAGGCCAACACTGAACTCAGCAACATCCCCTCAGATGTCTTCTTTCAGACAATCCAGTCATAGGTTCCTGTGGGCCCAGCTCCTCTGCTGCCCATTGTGGTGCCAGCATCGCCTGCTGGATATAATGGACAGAGATGGCTCCCTCAGTGGCTCCTCACAGGGAAGGACACCACTGAGAGAGCTCAGCAAGATGCAACCAGCCCCAACAGAAGCCACAGCCAACAGAAAGATCTTCCAACTGATCAGCTCCTGGCTGATATAGACCCGGGTTCACCCCAACCATGACCACCTGGGTGAGGGCAGAGCTACAGAGACAGGTGGGCCAGGTTCTGCCTCTGGAACATGAAGCCAATAAGAGAAACAAAACATTCTGCTAGGTTGTGACTCATCCATAGGTCACTTCCAACTCAGGGCCCACAGACTAGGCCCCAGCAATTCAGTCTTTGAGGTGTCATCAAGTGGGCACGCCACATTTGGGTTAACTGAATATGGTGAGCCCATCTGATAGTAGTCTCAACATTCATTTGTCAATGTAACCACAAGGACATTAAGTTATTTGGAACTGAAACACATGCATTTTTATTGGCAGGATAGACTTCAAACATGCTGAGACATTAGCCTTGATACTGAAAGCAATTTTGCACGTACTTACCACTAAGCTTTTAAGCTATACTAGAGAACAATATGGCCCAGCACATGTGCATAGAAGTTGCATGTATAATAAGCTTAAACTGGGGAAACATATTATCAGAAAGTTGGTTAAATGAGAAGTTACAATCAAGCTAGAAATATTTGAAATCAAACATATGAACTAGAAGCAGTGGTATGCAGCTGGCTATGTAACATTTTGCACAAGCTGAATGCCAATAAAGACAAAAGGAAAAAAGGTAATAATATAATGCAGGGAAAATAATCCAGAAAGAAGAATACTTTATGAGAATCCAAGCTTTTTAGCCAGGCTTGGATGTGTGCATGTCTTCATTCTAATGAAAAAGGGAATTATGAAATTGTCTATGGCATTAAACATAATACAGGAAACCTGATAAAGCTGAAGAGGTTGACTCCCATACTGATTCTCCTAATGAAACACTGTTGTCAAAATCACTGTTTGTGAGCTATATATGACCCTAAAAGCTTATGGGAGAAGGACATGGAGAAGTATCAATCAGAATTTTTATTCTGTTCAATAGATCTTTAAATTCTGGATTATATTTCACAACATAGAAATTATGAAGTTTGAACTTTCACTTAGTTAGCAGTCCCAAATAATATAGAAGTATACATAATTATATTTGCCAGAAATTGAAACATTTTTCTTTAATGGTTGCCTCTTGGAGAGTAATACATCACAAAGATGAATGGTGAAATAACTGGTTTAAGTCAATGGCGTTGCAGTCAGGTTATAAACATGTCATAAAACTGTTTTTTTATTCTCCAAGAACCAATCCTTTGGGTAATGCATTCTGAAAAAAATACAATAAGTATTCTAGATCAGTGCTGTTTTTAAGGTACAGGACAATAGGATATTTTCATGGCTTTATATCATTACTGCAATAATGGTGATATGTAAATCACTTTTGTTTTTGGAGATGTAAATGAAACTACATTCTTACTCATGTTGTACCTAGGTGATAAAAATCATTTGAGCAGAAAAATAATTAATGTGAAAAAGAAAAAGAAATCATAAATTCAGAGGAACCATCTCACAACACCTAGTTCTGAGAAAAGAAGCTCACTTGAACCATTTGACCTCAAAGAGAACTGAAAAGAAATCACAAAGACAGATGGATGACATTTATTGATGGAATCTAAGGAGACAGAGACACACAAACTTTTCAAGAATTTATTGATAGTTTGTCTTAAAAAGAGAATAAAATCAAGTTTATATGATTTGTATATTGTTTGCTCAGATGTAAATTAAAATAGAAATATAATTGTTACAAATTTATATGCTCTTTCAGTAAGGTAAAAAGTTAGTTCTTTAGATCCAGGATGAGGAGAAAAGATGTCTCCTTGTGGTTACTGCTCTGTGCCAGTGACTGGGATAGACAGCTTTAGGTTCAGTCTCTTGGTATTTTTGGATAGCTAAGCTATTGTAAAAATGAAAACAAGAGTCTGGCTGTTATAGATGATTGCTGTCAAAACATACTGCAGCAGTTTAGGATGTTATGAACCCTGAGTTTCTGTCCTGCCTTTCTGACAGACGTCAGTGCCCTTGCAGTGCAGTCAGAAGAAAGGAACTAGTGTCATCTGGTCCCCATGTCCAGTGTGTTAGATCACGTACACTCTCCAGCTGAAGCTGGAAAGCCAAGATCTGTACTGCTAGGTCTGTGTTCATTTTTATTGATGGTTGCAGGGAAAGTGTAACAAAGCATCACCTGAAAAGTTTGTAACAGGAGCTGTGGGGGTTTATCTGTGAAAATGTTCAATATGGAAAAACTAAGAAAAGAAACCACATTGTTGAGTTTTGCTGAATTTAAAACTTTGAGAGGTATAGTAAGCTTTTTGTTCAGAGAGGCACAATGAGTTCACTTACATTATGGAGTTACTTCTGAGATTTCACATAGCATGAAAGGTTTGTCTCTTCTGGAAATGGTTATTTTACTCAGTGTGTCAGTATTCTATTTAGGTTAAAAAGCACTGCCTCATCAGTCTACTACTATGAGTTTAAAAATCTTCCTACATCATTTCTTGCAATGCACACAAATAGAGGTATTCTTTCTTTGTTGACTGTAAAATATATCTGCAGAAACATCCCTTCAGCTCTATTTTATCTTCTGAAAATACAATTATTTTACTTTGAATGGTAGAGGGATAAAAATCAAGTTTCTAATAAAAAAGTGTTCTTCCAGAGGGATGGATTTCAGGGATTCTTCACTACTTCTCTGCTATTAAATGAAAATATTTTCTAGTGTGTGTAAAGAAATGCAGGTAATTAGCAATGAAAGCGGTAGATACAGTAAAAAGGTGCCGTTTTAAAAACAAACAACCAAACAAACCCCTGCAGCTTAAATCACACTGAATTCAATTCAGACTGTATAGTGCTTTCAGCTTGAAAGAGTATTGAACAATGACCTGCAGCCAGTTCACATTTTTCTAGAAGGTGTGAAGTTTTATTGGAAAATGCAAAATTCTGAGGCCCTAAATGTTATTCTTAAAATAAAATATCTCAGATTCATCAACTTCTGCTGAACAGCAGGCAGCAGATAAAGACCTGGAGTCCTGGTGGGTTGTCACCTGCCGCTCTGATTATCCGTTTCATTGGCAAGACAGCTCCTGAAGGACGCTGGAAGCACAGGCTGATTGGTCAGGAATCTCCACCAGTGAATGTGCTTGTGCTGTTCCACACACTTGCCCCATTCATTTGCAGCAAGTGACAGCTTAGGGCCATCTCTTATTCCTTCTTTTCTAGATTCTCGTTTATTATTCTATTCTATTGTATTCTATTCTCTATTATTCTATTCTACTCTCTTTTATTATTATAATATTTTATTATTATAAAGCTCAGCTTCAGAAGCAGAAAGCTTTCTCTATGTATTCCATACAACAATCCCATCACAAGGATGGTAAAAATTTGATTCAAGAGCTGTTCTTTTTAAGACAAATACTATTTAACAAAACATGTCTAATACTCTAGGATGTAGTCATTTATAGATCACAACACAGATGTAACTTGTATTTAAAAGTGGTTCTGATCTACAAAATGGAGGCAGTCTTAGCTCAATGTCTGAGTAAGTATATTAGAAAGGAATAAGTGAGATGCATCACTGTATTAAGAAGCAGTTAGAAACAAAAAGGTTTACCTTGGGTGGCAGCACTTTCAATTCCTTTCTCATTTTCTGGCTTACAGAGGAGAAATTGGTTTTTATGTAAGTCAGTTTTGAACAATTGCCTGTTTTTCACACAATGGCTAAGGACGGTGGTAGGATTCCAGGACTTCTTCTGACATGCGAGAAGAAAATAAGTGTGGCTAGCAGATTGAGAGGGGTGATTCTGCCCCTCTACTCTGCCCTGGTGAGACCTCACCTGAAGTACTGCATCCAGCTCTGGAGCCCCCAGCACAAGAAGGACATGGACCTGTTGGAGTGTGTCGAGAGGAGAGCCACAAAAATGATTAGAGGGCTGGAGCACCTCTCCTATGAAGACAGGCTGAGAGCGTTGGGGCTGTTCAGCCTGGAGAAGAGAAGACTCTGTGGGGACCTTATAGTGACCTTCCAGTATCTGAAAGGGGCTTATAAGAAGGCAGGGGGAGATCTGTTCCTGAGGGTCTGTAGTGACAGTGCAAGGGGTAATGGTTTTAAGCTAGAAAAGGGTAGATTTAGGTTGGACATTAGGAAAACGCTCTTTAATATGAGGGTGGTTGAGCACTGGAACAGGTTGCCCAGAGAGGTGGAGGCCCCATCCTTGGAGTCATTCAAGGTCAGGCTTGATGGGGCTCTGAGCAACCTGACCTAGTTGCAGATGTCCCTGCTTATTGTAGGGGGGTTGGACTAGATGGCCTTTAGAGGTCCGTTCAAACCCAGTACATTCTGTGATCATCTTGCTTACTGGAAGAAAGAGGATGGTATAAATCTCAAAATGTTTATGTGGTTTCTGAACTGCCGTTGACTCTGAAGACTCTCACCTGCAAACTCTCAATCTTCAGGAGCACTGTGGCTGTGTGTGCTCAGAGCTGTGGCCTTGGTAGAGCTCTTAATTTCTGCTTAGTCATGTGAGAGGCTACTTCAGCATCTTCCGAGCACTGCTGATAATATTAAGTTCAGTGTAAAACATTGTACTTATGGCGAGTTTCACATACTCACAGAAGAGGTGATCTCCTGCTTGTTTTGGTTACAGGCAATTATTTTGGATAATCAGAGTGTGGGAGGTAAAGCCTGCGCTTCTTTCTGGTTTTATGGTGCTCCCTCAAGTGCTCGGCTAAGCTAGGCAAGGATAGACAAGGACAATTTTTATCAAATTGTCCTCATAGTCTTGAGTTAATCAGAGGCCATCCTGACTACATGAGTAATCGTGTGATTACTCCTGTAGAGAAGCGTTTGCTTCCTCTAGTAAATCTTGTATTCTTTACCACACACTACAAAGTAAACAGCAGGATTAGAGTGTGCCCTCCATCCAGCCCAGCCTGAAACCTGGCTAGAACATTTCTCTAGGATGTAGGAGATGCACTTTGAAATCTAGGTTTTACAGAGTGTCCTGCAGGAGAGGATACAATCCCCAAATGGTTCTTCTTAGCTGTTAGTTAGTGTCAGTGTCCTTCCTCAGAAGACTGCTGGCTAACATGACTCCTACTCTGAAGCTTTTAAGATACCTATACTTTATATTTAAAAAGTGAATGTCACATCCAAGGTTCTGTATTTTTCGGTGAGCCATGTATTTAAAAATTAAATGTGACAGTTCTTTACAGTACAGCATCCAGATTTCTTTTGGAACTTTCCCAAAGTGTTTCTCTGGGAACATTACCTGTATTGTAGAATGTGATTATTTGTACAACTGCTACAATTCAAAAATTCATTTTAGAACAGGTAACAATCCTCCTAGAATTACGGTTAGTTCCTGACTTGTCAGTCTTGACCAAGCTGAATTAAAAATCAAACAAAAACAAACAAAAACCCAAAAACCAAAAACAAAAACAAACAAAAAAACCAAGCCAAACCAAAACAAAAAAAAACCCCAAAAAAAAACTCTACAGGAAAAGCATACTTGCTGTGTTCAGGAAGATGACTGAAAAAAGGCATAAAATCTTTCCTTTCACCAAGTTTGTAAATTAGCTTTCTAAAAAGGCTGCAGGGGAACATATTCCTTGTCAGGAGAGCTGAATAAATTCTTCAACAAAGCCAAAGTGAGCAAAAAGGATCATGTTTTATTTTTGAAGTGTGTGTCAGCTTTTTAGGCTTTTCAGATGAAATTATACTCCTTAATTTAATGGATATGTTAAATACCACTGTTGTTTCAGTAATATTTAACTGAAACAACGTGCCTGGCTGAACGCTCCTGGTCTTGGAAGCTAATCTCATTTTCTAGAAGCTCTCTTAGAAACCGCATCTACTGTAGATACAAGCCAAAGAGTTTTGTCTGATCTCTTGACAAGTCCCAAATGAATTGAAGGTCTCTCTTTGTCTCTATCTGTTCCAGGAACCTGATGAATAGAAAAAAAGGATTATGTGACATAGTTTTTGTGAACAGATAGTAGTGTAGAAGTAAATCTGAATAAGAGCTGAACTTTCTCTTGCTCTATGAGCTCTTAAACAGTGACTTCATTTTTTTAAAAGGAACTCCTGGTCTTGACAAATTATGTAAGCAATGTGTAATTTCTCATTTTGTGAGGTTTATCAGGATCAATGTTCCAATTCAAATGGACCAAGTGTCTGCAGCTTATTTTGAAGTCTGTTGAGATGCCTAACATCAATATTATCAAAACCATGAATTAGAAATTAATAAATATTTTTCATTGTTGAAAACACTGTAGTTCAACTTTTATTCCTCCGTTTAGTCATAATTAAATACCACTGTAATCATGGTTAAACAGTAAGTGTGTATGGAAAGCTGAAGTTTCTAACAGGAATATTATATAACTTAATGGTGGTTTGAGATTTTTTTAATTGTTACATCTGTGCTTTCCAAACACTTCCTCATTCTTGAGCAAGGCTTTTTAAAAACTCTGAAGTCATATAGAGTGAGATATGATAACTTTGTGCTTTATTTTTTGGCAGCCAGGATGCTTTCTGATACTATTGTTTTGGTATTAGCTTGATAGTATTCCTTTTCTGTGAATCAGTTGTTACTAAATTGGTTGCCTCTGACTATAATGAGGCTTAAAGGCACAAATTACTGAAAAAATAAAAGGTCCTAAAATGAGCTTAGGGTTCCTGTTCAAAGACAGCTTCTTTAAAAAACAGGTATTAATTTTTTGCTTAATGTTTTATTCTTTGTCTTAAGAGTCTTTTAGACTACACCGTAACATTATGTTTTTGAATAAGAGTGGAAACAGGGAGATTTAGAAGCACAGAATTTTAGATGCTGTTCTGGTAGGTAAGCTGGCACACATTTTCTCAGATATTCCCCTTTTGAAATACTTAGCAGTGATTATCTTTTTAGTTACTCTAGAATAGCTACAGTGATATAAGCATACATACTTTGGTCATAAACTGTAATTGTCTGCCTGAAAGTTCATCTTACAACCCTCTCTGAGAAACATTGTTCCTCACAACTCTCTTCCCCCCTTCATATTTTAGAAGCAATTTCTGTTGCCTGCGTTTGGGGCACCTAAGAGGTTATGGCTTTTTTTTTTTCTTTTGGGGTGTGCTTTTACTTTAGGCAAGATTAAATTCATTTTCACTACTCATGTCTTGGATATGCTATTTTTGGATCATCTAGGTTGTGTTTCTGAGAATTTTACAATTTGTATTTTCAGTGTTACAATGGTGGAAGGTTTAAGGAAACGACCATTAATTGTTTTTGATGGCAATTCAACAAGTACAAGCATAAAAGTGAAGAAGACAGAGAACGGAGCTGCTGATCGCCTAAAACCTCCTCCAGCTGGAAGCACCACCAATACTGTTAGAAGATTATCAGGTCCTTCAAATGCCTCAACATACATTTCAGCCTCCAGTTTATCAGAGGACGCTAAGCTGGGAGTGAGAAATAATGAGGCTAAGCAGAACAATGTTTCAAAGACTAACAGCAGCATGTTGGCTAGTCTGAAGGTGTACCCTTTGTCTCCGGTAGCAGGAACTACTGTTGTGAAGTTAAAGAGAGCTGTTCCAAAAGAAGAATCTGATTTGCCGGTACGTATGTTCAGTGTCTGGTTTTGCAGTTGTTGGGTTTTTTTTTAATTGAAACTTGTAGGAACCAAAGGTAGACTCTTACAGGAGTTTCCAGGATTACTTTATTTTGCAGCGATAGTAGAATCTTCATTTAGAAATGAAGACAAAAGTGTAGGTGGTTTGTGAAAGATTAGAAGGAATTAAGTACTTTGTACTTGTCCACGCTTCTGTGTGAGAGAGGCAGCTTTGCAGAAAATGTGTAATTTTGAAGTAAGTAGGTAATACTTAAGGTGGTGCTGGCAGCAGTCAAAAAACAAACAAAATAAATCCTACTGGTAGGTCAGAGAGAACAGTTATTACAGAATAACATGAACAGCATTAAAGGGAGGACAAGTGGTCTGTTTTCTGTAGTAGGGAAGAAAAAAAATGCAACGGTAGCATTTGTAACAATCACTTGAATGGTTCAATAGGACAAGCTTTCATTTGTCAAAGTGAAGGAAGAAATGTTACACAGGAGCTAAACTGAGATGCTGAAAGCTGTAGAATGTATCCTTAAAGGAGGAGCATCCATTTTAAATCTCACATAGGAATTGGCAAGCTAGAGGAAGGAACTGGATGTGAAAATCTGCAGAGCTGCCTAGACTGTGGGTCTGAATGAGAAGCTATCACAGCAAACCATACTAGTTAGAGTGAGAGGCCAAAGGTCAAGTGCTCATTTTGAGACATGGTGATCTTAATGAAGTACCTGGGCTTCTATAAGATGAGAAGGACATGCTGGGATCTTGAACAGAAGGGTGCTGTTCTGAAGTAGCAGGCTGATCACTGACGTGTTAACTGTAAGTTAACTTCTTTCTGCAAGTTAGATTCAGCCACAAACGACTTTCTGTAGAGAGGAGAACTACAGGGCAGAATAAGGCTGAGGAGCTGAAGCAGTGAGCAAAGATGTAGGGCAGGATGTATGAATTCAGGAGGACAGATCTTTGAAAGCATAGGTAATGGTGCTGAATGTAGCTGCCAGTTGGGAAGAAACATAGAACAGTGGTTATTTTTGACAAAGGTGTGATTAAAAGGCTTGTCAGTGACCAAGGACCAGTGACCCATCTTCTTTTTAAAACATGCAGCAAGGCAAGGGTAAGTCTTACATTTGTGTTGTATTCCTTCATGATACAAATGAAGGCATTTTCACGTTTCTGCTGGAATGCAGGAATATCGGAATAAGTCTGGGCTTCGGAGGAAGAAGTAGACGTATCTGTTCTCAGTTGAACGACAGAGGGAGCTTTAGATATGCAGTGAGCAATTGCATTGATTACATTTTTCCCAGGACACCAGACCTAACTGCGGTTTTTTCAATATTGCTTTATTAAATGCTTTCTATTCATTTCTTTTTTAAAAATCCTTCCATGAAAGAATGCAGGAAATATCCTTGCTGTGTGGATTGGTAGGTTCCACCAGACTTCTGTTAAACATGAGCACCTAAACATGTGGTTATTCTGAAAGACAGCTTTTGCAACTTTTACAAGAATCATGGGTGAGGCCCTGAATCAAATTTATGCTGGAGAGGTGTGTTTCCTACTGCCAGTATTACTAACTTATTTTAGTATTTAAAGTGTTCTAAGTATTGGTCAGATCTGAACCTACAGAGTTTTGGAAACCTGTTTAGCATACACCTCACAGCCTCTTTATATTTAATTTGAATATTTTGTAGACACAATGATGAAATCTCTTAAGTGACACTCTATAACTGACTCTCAGAAGCTATGACCTCTGAAACTTGACTTTCTACCTTAGCCACAGTTTATGTTGTTCAGGTTAATACCGGTAAGTTCAGTCCTGCCTTGGTTAATGTTGATCAGACATGTTTGAAATTAGGCAAATGTGTTGTATGGACGTTACTTTACTGTCTGAAATTAAAGAACATGGTATTAAATAATAAGTGATGTAGCCTCTGAAGAGTCAGTACTTGGTAAGTGGCTGTGGAGTGTGAAGCCTGATACGTTTTTAGTATAATGACAGTACTGACAGTTGCCTTTTCAAGCATGTAGCTGTTCTTTGCCTTTCAAGAAAACAAATGAAGTTCTCATGCTGAATAGCACAGAACTGTCCCTCTGATCTTTGGGTTTAATTCCCGTAAACCTTTCAGTGGTTGCAATCCAAAGGATTACTGTAAATAAGCTAACACGGGAACTTAAGAAGAGAGATCCCTAGATTGCGTTCTCCAAACCCCATTGCGTTGCAGTATGTTCTCGAAACTCATGTACCTGCCTTTACTTCGCTTGTGTGAACTATTAAAGCTCTAATTTCCTCAGATTTCTTTTTTTATTTTGGATGGTGAAAGGTAATTATTTCATCACTTCAATACCCCATTGTTTTACTTCAGACTTGCTTGATTTTTTTTGTTTGTTTGTTTGTTTTTTGTTTTTACAGTTTCTTGGGGCAGGCCTTGAAAGATTAAATTCATGGAGGCTTTGGCAATTATTTCACCTTTTTATACAGGTCATTACAAAGGAGGGCCAACTTTTCATTCTCTATTTTTAATGCTTTTACTATTTGATGAAAGTAAATTGGTTTTCCAGTTGCGTGGGGTTGGGTTTTTTTGTTCTTATACAATGCCATTTAAACCAGCATTTTAAGAAGGCAGTCTGAAATAACTTTAGAACTACTTTTTGAAACTAAAATACGTACCTGTTTCTGAGCTGCATAACTGAAGGATATTTTTGCATAACTAATTGCAGGATTAAGAAAAAACAAAAGACATACATGATTTGTAGGTAGATTCATTGGCCTTAATCTTTAGAGAAGGCCTGTGATATTTAACTTTCTCCACAAGATGGCAATAGAAACCTGTGTAGCATATAGCTGAGTGCAGCAATAGTCAATACTGGATTTGAATATGGCAGGTTAATTACTAAGTTCTCCTTGCGCAGCATGTCTAAGAATACTTACACATTTTCTTGTATTCCAGAATGATCTAAAGCCTACAGAAGCAAAGAAGAAAATCCAGCATGTTACATGGCCATGAAGAAGCCAGTGGTGCTTGAAGCATAAATGTTACTTCCATATTTTCAAACAGATAAGTCATATTTAAACAGTTTAAGTACAATTCTTTCTAAACCTTACAGGGATTCAGATTGCTGTGAAGTTTTAACAAGTGTAAAAGTTCCCTGTTGTAAATCGGGAGTCATTCTCACCAGTCACCTTAAGAATGTCTACTCTTGTACACCAGGTAGTTCATTACTTCTTTTAAAAATGGTAATATTACAATATACTAAACCCCTCACTTTTAGTTTCCGAGATTATTATAGTTCATCTCCTGCATGTCACTACAATTCACACATATATTTTACTTTTGTTTCGGTAAGATTCAGTTTTGTTCCATTTTTTGTTAAATAGTTAAAATAGCTATTGAGATTCAGAGTGATCCCAAAAGCCTTCTTGGCTTTAAAAAACTAATTCATTTAGATGAGAAAACTGACCGTTCTGCTGATAAGGTAGTCTGAGACAATTTTTTTTTTTCCTTTTTGTTGCACAGGAGTGTGGAATTTACAGTGCAAGTTAGCTTGGTAATAAGAGATGAACTATTTTAACAGCATTACTTCAAATTGAAGTTTCTCTTGATGTATGAAATAAGAAGCGCACAGGTGGAAGTATGTTATTAGACTGATATGAATCTTTGAGAGGAAGTAGTGAACAGATTAGTGCCATGTTCTCTTAAATACACAGGCATATTTTATACATGCCTGAGTGTAAAAATGTGCCGATGTAGCAAATTTCCTTGTTTTCCTGGCTACAATCATGCTTAAAAAATATGGGGGAAACCTGTGGAATGCAGGCCAGTGCTTTCTCAACTTATTAACAGGGAGGGACAGGGATGGGAAGACAAAGTAGTACCTTGAGAGCATTAGTGTAGTTGCACTCTAAAAAAAAAAAGGCGAACAATCAACCTGTTTTCCCTTCTTTTTAAGATGGATGTTGGTTTTCTGTGAACCTTGGTGTTTCATCTGGATTATTGTGCCTTATAAGGCAGAAATCCAGTTAAGATGATGGAAACGTTTTTATTAAGTCTCAGTGGCTCAGAGCAGAGCCAATTTAGATCCATGTCAGTATGGATAGTAAATAATAATAATACTCCCAGACTTGATAAAACAACAAAAAAGTCAACTTCTGAATCCATTTAGTTAACCCATTAAAAGAAGCCGTCAGTAGTGCTCTGGAAGCTTGTTTACATTTTTACATTGGTTACTACTGAAACCAAAAACTGTAGCTTAATTAATTACTGACAGAAGTTCTCCACTCACTGTTATGACATAAAAGGCACTCTCGAATGCTGTAAAATGGTAAGAATGTGTGTTTTGAAATATTGCGTGCTGTTTCCCTTTTACTAAACACTTGTGCAGTTTTTGTACTTGAGTACAGCAGAATTTAACGTAATGTACATTTTGTATGTAAAGACTTGTCTTTTAAGTAGCCTTATACTATTTAAATAAATTCAATTAAAAGCAAACAAAGTAGTGCTGACTTGTTCTTGTGATGTAATTAAAGGCTCAGCAGCTACTTTGGAGTTGTAGCAGCAGTTAGTATCATGTGAAGTGGTGGCCCTTGCACTAGTGTAGCAGTCTGGTAGGAGTTCTGTTTTGTGGGTGGCTTCTTGGCAGTAGTTTAGAGTCTAGGCTGTAGTTTGTTGTAGTTCCAGTTGCTAGTAGCACATGTGTGTTGGTATGTGCTGAGGAGTGATAAATGCAGATCTGTACTGGAATGATAGCATGATGCTGCTATGGCATGCTAACAGTCTGGTTTTCAGACCACTACATTTCCCGCCCTGTCATGTTTGCCCTACCTTTCCCCAAAGCTGGGACCATTTTGCCATATGTTGTAGTGCTTGGGGGGCAAGGTGGAAGCCACGCTGCTCTTACTACCTTCCACTACCCCCTTAGGTAATAGTAACGCTTCTCCCAGCAAAGTACTAGAGCTACAGTATGATGGGGGGCTGCCAGGTCCAGAGGCAGGAGTAAGGTTCTTGCTCTCCTTTGGGAGGTGTGGATCTAAGAGGGATTTCTATGACTATTCTTTACTACAGCCTTCATAATAAAGTGAAGTCACCAAAGGATAGAATTTAGTCATTCAGTGAGATTGGATTGTCACAGTGTGCGTTTCAAAAATGTCAGCCAGCCAAATTCTTCAAATGCTGTACAGTAAACTAAAACTTACCTGATGCATCTATTTAGCTTCTTGAATTAATGACAGAGGAATGACCTGTGAGCACTTTACACTTGGTACAAAACAAGACAAATTCAAGAGTGGTGACAGAAACGGAGAAAACTTTCCCTACCAGAGTAAGTATATTCCTATTTCTTCTTTCCACATCTAAGGATTCCTGTTGGAAGCGTAACATATTACTTTCCTCCTTTTGCATAATACAAACAGATTCTATCTGGAAGGTGTACCAGGATAGTACATCACATAACATGGCTATATTTCTTGAAGTGTCCTTTGGGAAGAGATTCCCAACTCCTTTGGATTGTTTCCTCTTTATTGTCCTGTCAGCATGCTGTTGCTGACAGTTGCCTTTGCAGCAAACAGGTGACAGAACTGCTAAAGCAAAGGGTATTACAGGACAAAATTAAAGCATGCCCTAGTATAGAAATTAAACTTTTGATTTCTGCAAAGATAAATGTCTTTTGAGTTGTCTTGACTTCCTTGCTTGCTGAGAAGAACAATGTTTTGGTTTTGACTTTAGAGCCTGTGAACACATTTTTGTCAGCTGCAGTTCATGCAGTATTTTCACGCACTTGTTCAGTTTTACTGCTAATCTTCCCAGTGATTTCAGTTAGTAGAGGACTATGTTTTATCGGCCAGGCCCATCTGAGGATCATCTAAACTCCACAGTTTCATAATGATTGGGTGCAAAAAGGGTTGGGTTTGTATGGCTCTTAACAATGTGTTTCTACAGGCTGTGAAAGCATTTTATTTGTAAATATGTAAATACAATTAAACCACAATCACAATTTTGTTTTAACTGTTTTTATTTTGAAAAATACAATGTTCAGTGTAATGTTGACTAACTGTAATACAGATACTGTCCATCAGAACTTGTACTTCACACAATGATCAGCTAGTCATGCAATAAAATATGTACCTGTTGTGAAGCACTCCCACTTCAACTGTTTTATCATTATCTCTTTATGGTACGGCACAAATCCTTATACATTGAAACACCCTCTACGTTCACAGTCTTTCTACACACTTGACAGCACACACTAGTCACATAGCTCGAGAACACTGAGGCGAGACCGCAGCCTTATTGAAATTGGATGGCATTTGCCACTGATTTCAGTGGGCTGAGGGTTTCACCCTGGTTATCCATCTATGAATGTATTGTGTGTGGCCATTGTAATCCTTGAACTATAGCACTTGCTTGTAACTGGAGTATTTAGTGGAAGGAAAAAAAACAAAACCAAAACAACCAAAATGAGTATGTTATGTTGAGAACACCCAAAATGTTTTACATCTCAGCTTTTGCATTAGTTTTGGTTAGCTGTAGAAACCTTAAACACCAACACTGCTACTAGAGATTGTGAAGTTGTTTTCCCTCCACATTTGGAGAGTTTGAAGAAGAAGGTTAAGTAATGTTAATAATACAGCAAAACACAGAGTGGCAAAGCTAGTTCCAAACATCCATGTATTTCAGACTATATATTGCAAGCACAGCTTTCCTCCCCTCTCCCCACCTGTTATTTTGAGCTTTAAATATCCTTCCCGCATTCAGGACAAAGGATGTCGTCCCTTTCTGTGAGGAAGCCACGACCCACTAGTGAGAGAGAGCACTTCTTACAATTAAAACAATCATTATGCCACTGCCGTTCTTCAAAGGAGATGTACTTGGTTCCTCCGAGTCCTGTTTAAAAACCAAAAGTATTCTATTACAAGAAAAGAATCAAGTGATGCTATTTCAGATCCTCCCCTCGTGGACGCTATGGAGATCCGACATACAGTAGTGAAAAAATGCCATTGTGACAAATCTGTTGCTGTGTTAATTCTGCCACCCTTATTCTGTAGCAAGTAATATTTTCATCCTCAAGTAATTCTGTTACTTTCAGCTGAGTTAGTAAACTAGGCCGTTACCACTGGTGGTAATGGCAGAAATGAACTTCCAAGGAATGGCATTACAACGTACAACAGAAGGAAAGAAAAGCAACTACCCCTAAACAGAAATCTGATAGTTTTATACAGAATGATTTTATGGTGTCTAAGTTAATTTTGTCTTGTAAAAATGCATTTAGATAATTGAAAAAAGAAGTCTGACAGGTGTTATTACTTGATTCATAACTTTGAAGGAAGAGCGCCTCAAGAAAAGAAGCAGGTTAGCAAACTGCAAAAAGCATTCAAGAGTTACAGGCCATGGAGGTTATCAAAGGGTTATGGAAGTTGTACAGGAAAAGAGAGAAAAGAGGTAAATGTCCCTTAGTAGTAATTATCTCTTGCTTAACCTGAGAAATAACAAGCAATTTGAATATGATGTGTTGGAATGTCTAGCTGGAAGTCAGTGAAAAGATTTAGTCAGGTACGTTTCTTACCTGATGAGAGTGGTTTTTTTGTTTTGTTTTGCCTTTATTAGCAACATTTTGGACACACACAAAAAAAGCAGCATATGATAGAAACAACTGCGGTATTCAAAGAAATGCCTCTTTTTGCACAAACATAAAACAGTATGTGTGGTATTAGGTGCTGACCTTTCTAGGAGCTGTGCAGTCAAGTATATGTTAGTGAGGGACCAAGGGCAGAGCAATAACGAGAGAGAAAATGGTCCAGATATAACTCAGATTTGCAGTCTTGGGCTGTATGGATCATGCTGTTAAATGCTGATTACTTTATAGAGGTTGTATTTTTGTGCAGAGCGTTTCACAGTAAAGCTCTAAGCAGTTGCTCCTTTAAATACTCTTTTAGATGTTTTCTGCTGGTGAAAGGACTGTTGTTGCCTCTAATGAGCGGAAGTGGAATGAGGTACAGAATATACATATCCCATTACATGTGTATTTCTGTTACTATGTGTCCACCATGTTCCATGAAAATCAAGGGAAAAGGAAGAAACTGCAGCTAAGGACCTCTTCCATTTTGTTTTGTTAGGCACTTGAAAGGCATCATAAGTATCTAATTTCACACACCTTGAATTGTATTGTGTCTCGAGTCTCTCAAGTTACTCAGAATAAGTTATTGAACCATTTTTAATATTAGGAGCTGGTCACTGAAAAAAACCACAAAATTTAAAGGCACTGGCCATGAGAGACCTACCACTGATTGGATTTGTGCATCCAGCACACTTCTTGGCATAGAGGTTGCAGAAGCAGCTCAGGCAATACGCAAACTCGTCCCTGGAGGTAAAGCGTTGTCCGGATAACTGCTTCTTGCATCCAGTACAAACAAAGCACTCCTTATGCCACGGCTGCTCCCGGTAAGTGACACCTCCTGTAGTGATAGCCTGTTTTGTGGAAAGAAAGACAGAAAGTCTTTTCTTGGGGGTGGTATGTTTGTATCTTGATTTGGTAGAGAGGAAGGATGATGAGGTTTTTGTGGGTGGAAGGAGGGAAAGAAGGCTTAACAGCAGCAAAATTATCATTTGGCTGGAGAAATTCATACAACTGATTTATTATAATTTCCTGATTTATACAAAGAAGCCCCATACAATATATGGAGAATAAAGTACTTTTGTATAATCTCACACTCGGTTGTCCTCTTTGTTTTTAAAACTAATCTTTTAATGTCGCTTTTCGTATGCATGTGCTTCATCTCATCTCTGTTCCCTTGCCTGTCCCCTCCTTCATGGTTAAGAACCTACCGTATGTGTTGCAACTTCCCTGTTGCTTTCCTTGGCAAAGACTGTTGTATTTCAATTTTAACTGAAGTCTTTGCTTTCTGCTTCTCTGCACTTTGTCTGAGGTTTTCCTCTTGTAACAAGTTGCCTACGTAAACAGCTCCCCTGATCTTAGACAAACTGAACTTTTTTTGATCCTTTTGAGTATTCCTAAGAAAGGTGTAAAATTGGACAGTTTAATTTTATTTTCTTTATTCCCTACAATGAGATTCCCTGCGACTCAGGCTTGCATGTGATCATGCTACCTAATGTGTATTCATCCATGTCCTTGCCTCTTTCCCAAGTGTTTTTTAGCCTGCTCTCAAATATGGGTAAAATTGGACACTAGACAGTTTTTAAGATACAAAATTCCTAGAAGCTTCAGAAAATTGAGGGATAGATAGAAGGTAGTAAAGGTAGATAGGAGGTAGTAAAGGTAACTAAGTATACTTTAGGTCAAAGGCTGAAAGAAAAATTTAGCCTTCACCCAATATTTTTTTGCCTGTGCAGCAGCAAAGATGCAGTCGTTTCTGGCCAGTTGGTGGGTCTGACCAGGCTGCAGCATTGCTTGACTGGAAGGGCAACCACACAGGTAGCACACGTGGAAGAAAGGCTGGGGAATGTGGGCATAAGTGGTGGCTGGAAGTACATGGTGGGTAAAGGAAGCCAAAGAGGAAACCATGGCAGTGGGAAAGGGAATTTACTGTGGATATGGCCATAGTTTTTATTGTCTTTGCCTATGTATGCATCTATAGGAAACTGGGGTTTTTTAGTTCTGTAAGTGGTGAAATTATGCTTTCTAGGACAGATTTCTAAAAATTCTTAGCAGTCTCTGTGTATAGAATTTAGGAAATTCACAAATAAAATATCCTGAGCCTACAAAGTCCAGCTCCTGAGTATGCTGCCTTTACCAGTGTTTATTTCAGGAGCAGCATTTGCTCTGTGCAAAGCTTACTTCTCTGTCTTGAACTTCATTAGAATATTAAAAAATGGTCAGTGTTAGCTCATCTTGCTTCCAGCGGAAATGTTTAGGCATCTGATACATCATGGGTTATACTGGAAGGAGGTTATTCCACTGCAAGTTTTTATTTTGTTTCATTTTGTTTTAAAATGTATTCTTTGTATACTTTCAATACAAAGGGATCTTTGACCCTGAGTAAGAAAATTCCCATTGTAGTAAGTGCTGTGAGTGGTGATGGATGGGAACTGAAATTACATCATCTCTTAAAATCAGTGTGTTCTGAATCTTTCAACACACATAGAATAATAAGATATTCTTGCTACTTGGACATCAATCCCTTAGGTTCTAGGTAAGTAAAATAAGAGCACTACCTTCTTGCACTGGACGCACTGCATGGCAAACTGCTTTTCATAGCAGGGTACGCAAAAGTTTTGATTGTCCTTAGGGATGAAGCTCTTTGTCCCAATAGGCTGTTGGCAGCGGTAGCAGATAAAGCAGGTCTCGTGCCAGCTGTTACCCTTGTATTCCATCTTCCGAGTACCTGCAATGAGACCAGAGCATCAACTGAACAACTTCTGGCTGAGATGGATGCAATTTGTAGCTCTTGTTTGCCTGACAGCTGGCTGGCAGTCAATAAGCAGTGCAGCCGTGAGTTAGAGGCTATTTCATGTTCCTACCAGCTTTGCATGGTATTGGGTACTGTTTCAAGTTTTCAGAGAGTGAGTGGTTCTTTTCCTCCTATAAAGAAGAGAAACATTTACTGCTAGTAATGAAGGCTTAGGACACCTTTTTGTGGTATTATTAGAGTTAATTTATTCTAATGCACAGAAAGATTTTTGGGAATTGATGAGACACCAATAAGAGCTGCTGTTGGTATTGAGTGAAGGTAAGGCCACTCCTTATCAAAGTTTTGACTTTGTTCATTCCAAGACCCGTTTGTTCCTTTTTCAGACACCTGCAAGATACCTGGCTAATTCCTGGCAAGCTTCTTGCCACCCTTTCCCAAAAAGTATAGTTACTGTCTAAAACAAAGGATTATTTCAGTTCTGCTCTGGGACCTTGTTCCTGTCCTCATGGAGGTCGACTATAAGTTTGCAATGGTTTACAGCTCTGCAACACCTATCGAAAATGTTTTGGGTGTGTTTTTCTGTATCTTGAAACTTTCAGTAAGAAAGAAGCTTTCTTTCTATTTTCAGTTATAATTAAACCATAGTGAAAATGTGAAAGGAAGAAAAATCTTTAAACAATCAAAAGCAGAAAAGTGGTGTGGTAGTTAGGAGCTGAATGTATTTGTCTAGAGTGAAGTTTTAGGGTACAGATACTGTACTTTGCAGATTCAGTCCACCATATGACAGGTGGCCTCCAGGAAATTGGAGATGCCCTATTATATGGACAAATTTCTTTGCATACTCTGTAATTTCCTATGTAGCAGTTTGAGTCAGAATATTTGATACTGGCTAGAAGGGAAAACAAACAAATTATACTCCTACAGTTTTGTATTACTCTTGAAGCCTATAGCAACAAATATAATGTCAAGTGCTTGGAAGACTGACAAGCGGATCGTGTTGGCTAATGATGAAGAACCACGCTGGCTCCTTTGATGCCAACTCTCCCCACCTCCATTACTGCAGGGTGAAGTTTTACCATTTTTTCCTTCTCAAGCATTATTTTCTTTTTGTTTACTAGTTGCATATTTTTCTTTTTTTTCCTTTGGTCTCATTAAATTATGCCCAGAGGCATACGTCAGGAGTTATTTATTTATTTTAAAAGAATTGACTTGCAGAAGTGTAGTAAGTGAACTGTTAATTATCTTTCTGCCTGATGCTTACTTACATGCTGGAATATTTCTGATCTATTTTATTGATGGAACACCTTTCAAGAATTAAGCCCTCTCTGTGCTGGTAACTTTCTATATCATACCAAGGAACAAATAAATCAGTCCTTGAAGGAATTATATTCTGGAAAAAATGAGATGTTTATATGTGTGTATATATATGTAATAGTCTATAATTTTATTTTCACATTTTTAGGTGTTTCCTCTTTTGGATTTTGTTGTCACTGACAGTCAAAGCAAGGGGAGCCCTGTTTGTTAGCTGCTGGACTGAAATCAGTGGGAGTTTAGTTTGCAGAAGGACTGAAAGTTCAAGCTTGTAATAACTTTAGTATTTAATGGGCATGTCATGATAATGCTTTATTAAATCTAAATTGTACACTTAGTGGAGCAAAGCAAAGGGCAAGTGTAGCATTAACAGTCTCCATAAAGGGTATCCAGCCACTTGCTAGTTCTTTCAAAGTGAATTATGCTTCAATTGGTGGTCGTAGTGCTCTGGGGTAGCTCCTGTACTAACATGATGTGCTGTGTAAGTAGAAAATACATGCTGGGTGGGTGTACTGCTCTCCAAATGTGGTGACTTCACAGTTATCTTGAGTAAGCAGCTAAAAACCAGTTGGTGGTTGTAAATTTTCATAAAAATTCACTTCCTCTCTTTCAGATTATAATAGAAGCAGGGATTCTCTGGGTCACTGCATCCAGCCTCCATTGCTACTTATCAATCTAGAGCTGGCATAATAGGCAAGAAGAGATCCATTCAGTAAATAAGCTCACTGGTCATGGGGGTTTTAAACTAAAAGAGGGTACATTTAGACTAGATAGAAAGAAGAAATTTTTTATGATGAGGGTGGTGAAACACTGGAACAGGTTGCCCAAAGAGGTAGTAGATACCTCATCCCTAGAAGCATTCAAAGTCAGTCTGGATGGGACTCTGAGCAACCTGATCCATTTGAAGATGTCCCTGCTCACTACAGGGGGCTTGGACTAGATGACCATTAAGGGTCCCTTCCAACCCAAACTATTATATGATTCTATTAATTTTATGAACAATCTTAATAATATATACATATATGTAGTTCCAGCTTTAAAACTAGCACTGCCTGCTCCCAAACATGTCAGTTGTTAGTGCTGTATTGGTAAAAACAAGTGCACATGGAGTAATAGAAAGAGATGCCTAAACTCAGTCGTGAATGGATAGGGCCAATGGATAGGATGCTTTTAAATATCATTGTTGTTTCTATTTATATATCTTAATTCATCATTGAGCCCTCATTTTTACACCTTAGGTGCACAATGTTGTGGTTTTCATCTTTTTTCTAAGATGACCAGTATCAAAACCAGCCAAGGAAAAAACTTACTGGAAAAAGTAACCAGTAATTGTTATAGAGCATGTTCATGGATTCTTCAAATTGCCTTTTAATATTTTATTTCTGGACCAATATTCCTTCCACTTTAAGCTCTCAAATCATCATAGAATGCTATAGTATTGACATGAACAGATGAGTTTTTAGCAATCTATTGCTATAACCTCATATTTCATGTTGAAAAAGAAAATAGCTCTTTCCTGTTTCTTCATATCTTTGTACTCAAGAAAGACCTTAGAGGCACTTTAACCAATTTTTCATTTTTATGGGAGAAGCTAAACTTAGAGTAATTACATAAAAAGCTAAGTCGTGAATTAAGGAAGCTGTTAAATTTGCAGGGTGCTTCTGATCTTCAAGAAGTGGAAGCAAATCAAGACTGAGTACAAAGTTGGGATTGGGCAGAAAGATCCATTTTGGTTGTCCAGCCATCAAAAGCCTTTTAATGAATACTGCTGTAAAAAATTACAAATCCCATTAACAAAAATGCTAAATGAAATAAATACTAATTTTCAAGAGTAATCTGCTTCATGCGAATTAACAGTTCTGTCATGATCCATTATAAAAATTGTGTGTTCTGGTCATGGAAATGACTTAGAATGCACCACCAACAGTATTTTACAGAGTTCACCATGACTTAGCAGAGATGGCTGAGGAAAAACATGTCACAAATGTTGCTGAGTTTGGGCTCGATATTTAGCCTACTAAGCATCTAACCTGGCATAATAGTCTTCTTGCACTCAATACATTTGGAAGAGTATTCATTGGAGTAGCAGTCAGTACAAAGTAGATGCTCCTCTTTTGCAGCAAAAGGTTTGTCCACCAGTGAATTCTTGCACTGGAAACAGTGGAAGCAGGTTTCATGCCAGTGGCGGTCCTTGTAAGACAGATCCTGTAGAAATCCAAAACCACAGAGTAAGCAGAATGAGTAGTTTGTGCAACTGGAAGCTCAGAGAATGCAAAGACGTTCAAATCTGAACCACTGCCAGGAGCAGAGACTAATTTCCACAGCTCAGGAAAACAAAATGTTCTGAGGAAGATAACCAAGAACAGCTCATGACAACAACTGACCCTTTTTCGGTTCAAGGTTACCTTTATTTTCTGTATATGACAGAGGAGTAACTAGTTTCATTTCCATATTTCCTTTGAGAGTAAAGCCCCGGGTTGGAGTCAGATTAGAACTTGTTAACCTTATAGGTATAATAGACTTCCCTGTCTTAGCTGTTGCCTATTTCTAGGTCATTTTGTAGCTGTTCGCTACTGGGCAGAAATCCCTTTCCCGATTACTTTTTGGTATTTATTCAGCTCAACAGGTTTGCACCAAGGATGGAATTGGTCTGATCTCTACTCCTTTTTTTTCACTGCAACTCATTTTTACCAACTCCTGTGTTTTGGTTTACCTGTGTTTCAAATGTGGATCAGACTGAAAGATGAGAGAGCATGTTGTACCTGCATCCAGTGATCCAAAAAACTCTGGCCAAGGGGGTTGCACGGGCGCCTGAGTATTTAAAATACTCTCCACAGTGGTACTTTTATTATTTTTTAAAAATGATCCTTCTAAAATTTGTGAACTAAGGGGGTGGATTTGAAAATTGAAATTAAGGTAGCCTAATCACGTAATACTTGAACAGTGTTTTTGGACTTCAAACAA
Organism: Coracias cyanogaster; assembly: GCA_033124195.1. Taxonomy (NCBI): domain Eukaryota; kingdom Metazoa; phylum Chordata; class Aves; order Coraciiformes; family Coraciidae; genus Coracias; species Coracias cyanogaster. The sequence continues at coordinate 3,168 of JAVSBS010023550.1, read as the reverse complement.
AATGGAGCTCAGACCATTACAACAAAGCGTGTTTACCCCGAAATATATTGGCTTTGGTTTGAGGTGGGAGTGTGAGGGACTGCTATTGTCAGGAATGGAGAGTATAAAAATTGAGCAGAAATAACTTCTCATGTTCTAGCTCCAGATCTACTATGTATTAATTACAAACACCTAATTAATAATCTAGTTAACTGGAGGAGAAGAATGATCTGTAGAATATCAGATTTTCCAGTGTAAATGGAAGCATCATGAAGTTTTTAAAACATATTCTGGCCTAAGCTGCTCCATGTCAGTCACAGAATCACAGAATTGTCTAGATTGGAAAAGACCTTTAAGATCACTGAGTCCAATCATTAATCTAACACTAACAAGTCCTCAACTGAACCATATCCCCAAGCACTATGTCTATACATCTTTTAAATACCTCCAGGGATGGGGATTTCACCAGTCAGTGCAGTCACAGGTAACTCCAAATGTGTAGTCTTAGCCCAGAGCAAAGAGAAGATCCTGTGAGTTTAGGTTAATCTAAAATAACCAGACATTACGTTGGCAGGACCCTTGTTCTCATAAGCAGCTAAGAGGAAGCACTGAAATAGTTTTGCCTAGCTCAGCTGATGTGTGTAGCTTGTAAAACTATGGTAACTTCAATCAGAATTTGACCATGCAATAAGGATTTTTTGTTTGAATGTTTATGCTACTCGCCTAAATTCCTTAAATCACTGTGAGTAACAACCCAGGGTGTCATTTAAGAGGTTACACTCTGCAACAGAATGTGTAAGCCTCCTACTTTACAGCTTTCAGACAGTTGTTTATTCAGCTTGTCTACTCATTTAAGCTAACTTCTTTTGAAACAACCTAAATTTCTGACTGTAAAATTTTAATATTTTCTAATAGCAAAATGAAAAATCCTTGTTTGAAAGTTGTATACAAGTTGTGGGTTTTTTTCTCTTTAAATGAAGCTGAATAGCCTAAATCTGATCTCAGAAGTGAATAATATTTTCAACAGAAAAATACAACATGCAGCCAACAGAGTTTTCCAAAATGTGAAATTTGCCTGTTAGAAAGTACAATAACAACAGATTTGTTTTTCCTTCTTTTGTAACAGGATGTATTCCTTCTTTTTCCCCACTTGCTGCCTTTCTCCACTTTTTGCAATACTCTGCAAACTATTTTTGTATGCAAAATTCGTATGCTGATATCTGCTTTTGTTTTGCCTTATTTTATCAATAAAATGATACCCTGGAGAAGTTGGGTGCCTTTAGAACAGGAGTAATGAAGACAAGGATTAGGTGTAATGATGAAAGGTTTGATCCTTGAGTCAGTTATGATGGCAGCTTGTATGGACACTAGCTGAATAGGTGAAAGTAGCAGATATTTCATCATGGCAAAGCGATGAAGCGCAACTACAACCCAAAGTACCCAAGATATAGACTGACCTGAATAACCTTTAGCTACCTTTGATTATTCTAACAGATATTGTCTTGAATGCAGAGGGAATCTAAGATGTCTGGCTTTGACATGCTTGCAGCAGACTATCAGAGTCTGTCACATCTGAACTAAGGAAGACCAAGGTACTGATGGAACTGTTTTTGCATCATGATTATTGTTAGGCCGGTGTAATAAAGCTGCCAGAAATCAGTTTTGGTCTGCTTCAGTGTGTAGTGTATCTAACTGGAGCCTTTGGCTTGTACATAAGCTGTGGCTGTATTGGTCTGGAACACATTCTACACTGGAGAAGTTGCACATGCAAAACTGACTTCAAGCTTGCCTGACTGTCAGGCTGGTCCACAGTTGAGCTGAGAAAACATTAGATTTACTGTGGGCATGTGAGCTCTAGCTTAAGCTAGCTGATGGTAACCCAAATAAATCTGTTCCAGCAGAAGCTACAAGTGATATACGACTAATTCCTCTTTATTGCATGGATTTCCAGGAAGAACTAATAAAGAAAATTACTGTTGTGGACTCAGAACTGAAGTGTATCCTTAAAATATTGATGAGCATGATTTCTCAGCCACTTTATGCAGCTCAAGGGAAATGAGTCCCTGGTGCTACAAATTTTAACTGTAGCTTTTAATGCAGCCTCCTGTGTTGCCTAAAAGAAATACAGAGAATGACTCTTTTTACTGTCAGTGTGTGCATCTGTCTATGAAAGTGGACAAGCCATGTGCTCTTGTTAGTTTAAGCACAGATAAGAGACTTGTTAGATAAAGCACAGACAGGAGACTGAAGAATTACTATAGATTGACATTGGAGAAGTGGAACAGTGGTGTTGATGTGTATAGACATGCATGCACACAGATGCTCATGGACACGGTCTGTCCTGTACAAGTGTCTTGCAGCTGAAGTGCAGAGAGCATCAGACCAGTTCCAGATGTGCTACTAGTGAAAAGAGAAGGGTAATGCCTGTCTCTGCAGAGCTGCGATAAATCCTGCAGCAGGGTTTGCAGGGAGAGGTGTTTAACACTTCACCCAGTTACATTTCTTCTGAACATGGAAAGTAATCATTCCCTTATCTGGTTTCATCTGAAGATAAAAAATAACCAAATTAGCAATCCCTGAAACTACTCAGATTTGAACGGGTGCTTTTCTCGGCCTGATCGGAGAATCAGCCACAGCTGAAAATTTCAGCTCAGCATTCCTTGTCACAACCAAATGAACGATGGGTGTTTCTCAAATGGATGTCAGACAGTGGGCCAAGTGGAGGTCCTTTGTACACACTCAAATGACTGTAAGATTATGGTGCAAATAAAACTTAATGCAGATCCTATTTGTATCCAAAACTTTTTAGAGTCATCCTATGTAAAATAAGTTGAAACTTACAGTTTGGAGAAGACATTATGTGCTTTCCAAGCAACTTTATTTTCACTTATTTTTGTGATGTCATCTCCAATGAAAACTTTGTCAAGATAACTGTTTTCAATGTTGGGAAGACCATCTTTCATAGCTCCTACATAGTTCTGTGTAGTTTTGATCCAGCATGGTTTATTTGGCCTCCAGGATGGGACTGCAGGTGACTTTGTTTTTAAACAAGAAAAGTTGGGGGTTTGTTTTGTTTTTTAACTAGAAAACCCCCAAGACTAGAGTTACCAGGTAACTGAGTTAAGTATAGACGCCTCATATCCTGCAACAGTATTGTCTTCTACTCTGGCTTTATAAGCCTAAGCAAAT